>CAAKHF010008758.1:5363-22211 GCA_901007745.1 Hippocampus kuda
ATATAGGCCTTGTTCACAGACGTGGTCAAATGGTATTCAGGGAAAGCACCACCTGAGTTTTGCTTCCCCCCCCCCCATTCCTAAAGACCTTTGCTTTGATGCGTCATGTCGACGGAGTGAAATAAACAGCCAAATGTCACATGAGACTTTCCTCTGCATCGATGCGCTAAAAGACACGCGAATCCCAGGGATTATCGCCAAAGGCGAAAACAAAACGAGTGCCCTCGTGCCGCCAACGTGACCGAGCGGAGGATCCTTCTTCTTCTTCTGCATCGACCACTTCCTCTTCCTCACGGGACTCAAGACATTTTCCTCGGGTCACATGGTTCGAGATTTGACTAAAAATGGGTTTATACAGGTGATAGTGGATTTTTTTTCTTCCTGTGATGATAGGATTTATACTTTATTCAAAGACGAGGAGTGTTTTTTTAATACAAATATTTACTGGAATTATGATATTTCTGCATTAGCGTAGGTTAGTCATAGATTACAGGGTATTAGATTTTGCCGACAGATCTGGATTGCGTCGCCATGATTGCAAAAGACGCCAAGGGCCCCCCCGTACTTTACATTCTGTAGTTGTTGAAAAAGAAGAGCAGACAAGTAGAGGGTTGGAAAAAAAATGAAGATGGCGACAGGAATACCATAAGTGGGAGAACGAGATAGTTGAAGGACACTTTGAGAGCAATGTTTTACAAGCATCCTCTCCATTTTCCTTCGCTTCTCAAACACGCTGCTCTAATATCCGCGTTGAAAAAAAAATGGACAGAGTATAGGTTTGCACAACTTAGTGAAGACAGATGTTTCACGTACAGATGATGACATTGCCGAAATGATCCAGGTTCACAGAGAACCTGCAAAAGTAAGTGAATTACTCGGGGTGTGCATCTGTCCAATAAAAGATGATTCAATGCGTACCTCGACGCACTAGGGGTGCAATACGATTCAAGGGCGGCTCATTTTAAAGAGGAACGATTTGATTCGCTGTTATGTATTCCAACACGACCGAACGAGTGGATATGATGCAATGACTCTCTTGTCGCTTTGTCATTGTGAATTATCTGCCCGGTACGGGAAATGCTGTCTTTCCTTCGAAGATATAAGGCACATGCATCTCATCAAAAAAAAAAAAAAAGACGATGCAGTACGGATTTCACGATATTTGAAATTGGTACAGTTAGTTTCGGTTCGACATGATGCACTCACAGAACAGATTTTCCGAGGCCTTTTTTTTTCGGATGTCGCATCGACAAAAGCGACCCCCCCTTTTCGCTGTTTTCTATGGTGACTGTGAATGAATGGGTCCCGAATGTACTGGCTGGGTTGAATTTGGCGCTTTGGTGCCAGCTGGGAGTCTGCGACGAAGGAGTTTAATAAGGCCGCCAACAGTTTAGCAGACCTACACGCAACATACGAAGGACACGGCAGTTAGCGGCCGTTTGCTCTTTTCCATGAATTCAGATTTTTTTTTTTTTTTGTTTTTGTATGATGGCTGAATTGATTTACTGCAAATAATAAAACATCGAGACATTTTAGTCATATCAACAGTTTCATGCAGTCATTTACTGGTTTTCCATTTTCTGATCCGCTTTATCCTCACCAGGGTCGCGGGGGGTGCTGAAGCCTATCCCAGCTGTCTTGGGGCAGTTGGCGGGGGGACACCCTGAACCGGTTGTCAGCCAATCGCAGGGCACATAGAGACGAACAACCATCCGCGCACACACTCACCTAGGGACAATTTCGAGTGTTCAATCAGCCTGCCATGCATGTCGTTGGAATGTGGGAGGAAACCGGAGCACCCGGAGAAAACCCACACATGCAAAGTCCATACAGGGAGGCCAGAGCTGGGATCTAACCCACGACCTCTGCACTGTGAGGTCGACGCACTAACCGTTGCTCCACCGGACCACCCATTTGCTCGTTTTGGTGTTTGAAAATGAAATGAATTATATTGTTAAAAGAAATGAGTTGACATATTTTGAAAAATCGAACGTCGCTCTTGAGCTCAAAAGTTCGCCTCGCTCTTCTCAATAGTGTTTGCGGGCTGGGTGGGAACATAATACACTGTTTCTAGCCAATCACAACATGACGAGGAAGCGGCCCTCCCTTGGGACACACACACACACACACACACACACACACACACACACACACACGCAATGACAACAACGGAAGATTAGGTCACTTCTGATGCTGCACTGTTGATTTTAATTAGTTTGGTGTTTAGTGCAAATCCTTAAATCTCATCGTCTAAATTTCATTAAATTGGATGACAAATCCAACAAAATCTTTAGTAGTTTTTGTAGGACCCCTGGACATGGCTTTTTTGTGGGTTGACTCATGACAGACATCCCTACCAAAGTTCAAGCTCTGTGGTGCAACTGGACAAGACGAACAAATCAATCGACGTTCCCGATTATCAAACTTAGCCAAAATTAGCCTAAAATGGACACTTGGAAACAATGTAGCGGATGTCCAGCGTTTTTTCCAGTCAGTTTATCAGGCTTTTGGGGGGGTGTACTCATATGGACAAGCCGACCAAATTTCATGTTGAGAGCTGAAACTGGCTTTGGAGGCTGAATTCATTTTCCAGCGGGAGCTACCAGGCTAATTTTTCAGGTAAAGGCTGGTTGAACGTTAACTGGCAGATAGCAAGTCAAGGCCTTGTACATAACAAGGGACAAAGGAATTACATAACAGAAATAAACCACTGCACATTCGCTTTATTTTCATGGGTTGCAAATAGCAGAATGGCAAGGATTTTTTTTCTTACCTGCAGGAACATGACTTCTCGAAAGGTCCGCTGTTCAAGAAAACAACAACAAATAAACAATCGGGATGTGAACTCAAGGCAGTCAAGCATCCTGAAGGATGCAATCGTTGGGCACACATGGATGAATTTCAATTTCTGATGGCGTGCGTCTCAAATTGCAAAAATCACCCACCTGAGCGTCCGTCTTGTTCCTGAAGGCGTCGAAAATCTTCTTCACTGCCACGATTTCGCCCGTTTGCCTGTCCACCGCCTTCCAAACGATGCCATACGCCTGCCACATGGATGCAAAAACCACTTTTTGATACTTTATTATTGATTGACATTTTTAATTGCCTTGTTAAAATATCAGTAGCCTTGTGTTTTGTCTTGCTTAAAATCATAATACAGTATGTATACTTTTTCCACTTGCCACGTAGTAATGACATTATAATACATAATTACTAACGATCCATTATTTGAATGTACTGTATTCTCCCTCAGGTGTAAAACATATTAACCAGCTGTGTAACATGACACTCAGTAGCCCATCTTTCCACTCCACAACCTGTTGGATGTCAGAATGTTGCAAAGTGTCCGGGAGCGGGGAGGGTTGTTATTATTATTAGTTTTAACTACAGTATTTGGTAATTGTACAAGGAGCGACCAAGAGTCAGAAAATTTCACCAAGCAAATAATTTGTGTAATAAGGTAAAAACGGAAGAAAAAAAAAGACGCCAGTGAAAGGCAAACATTGTACAACTTCAAGGTGCGTGATGCGTTCAGGTGCTCCATGTACAAAAAGTATAAAGCCACTCACCCCTTTGCCAAGTCTTTTCCTTATCTCGTATTTCGTGGATATGTGTTCTTCAACTTCAGGCATACTGCCGGATTTCGCAATTTTGCTCATTTTGAACACCGCCACACTTTCCTTACACGACGGCGCCTCAAAAAGTCGGACGACACGCGCAAGACAGCAAACTAGTCGTGGCGAACCGGAAGTGCTGATGATTCTCCAGCCAACAAAGTCGTTATTTTACTTCTTTCCACGCCATTAACATGTTATTTGAGTGTCTCGTGGGTCACTTGGTCGCTGTAGTGGCTGTTTAGTAGCTTGAAGTGGTTGGCAAGTCCCGTTAAACGAAATCGGCCACGGAGAAAGAGCCAAGCAGGTGGAGCCATTTTACATCCGACGCTAAACAGCCATTTTAAAGTTGACCAGCCCTTCTGCCCGTCAGTTTAGAGCAGCGTGACCGCAACATGGTTGCCGCTCGGCCGTGTGGCGCGTCGCGTCGAGTCGGGGTCGGGGTGCGGGTGGTGGGAGCCTGGGAAGTGAGTTTTGTCTCAACTTGTCGTCGTGGAAACCGGGGGCGGGAGCGCTTGTTGCTTAAAGGGCCCGCAGCCGGCCAACGGGCGGCGACGATTGCCGTGACGCCAGGCGTTCGCTGTTGTCATGGTGACACGCAACGCGTAAGAGAGGGGCACGTGCTGTATGATCCCCCTTCATTCATCAGAGTTGCTTCACTTGAGTGAAATTCTAAAGAGCAACTTAAAATATTGTTTTTGTATTAAAGAAATCGAAGAAAACCCATAAAAAAGACATGTCAATAGGGTATTAGAAAAGGGGAAATAACGGCTTGGCTGCTTTGTCGGCCCCTGCTTGTAATGAAGGGCACAAGTCAGAAAGTCATTTATTCGTTCCTGACCTTGTTTTTCAAACTTTAGTTTTTGCTTTGTAAATCTCATTTACTTCCTATTAAAATATTTCTTGTGATTTTTTTGTCTTATTATTTTTCATTTTCTTATGTATACAATAACATCTTAACGCTGAGTACATAATCTCATGTTTTTGGTATATATGTGGCATCAACATTACACAACATATTTTGTGTATAACAAACCTATCAAAGTAATACAGTTATACTTGAAATATGTAATTATGTAGAAAAACTCTATTGTAACATTTTGCTCTGCAATTTTCTTTCAATATTCAGATACATATTTATCAAAATATAAATGAATACACAAAACTATGAAAAAATATTTAAATGTAAAAATGGTACTTGTATGAAATATCTAATTTTGTGTAAAAGGAAACCACGTCTTACATTTTGGAATTTATTAACATATTAAAAATTTTTGTGATATCACACCCACATTATGAAATCCGAGCACACACCATAATCTGATTATGAGGCATGTTTCAATTTTTATTGTTAAAAAGAAGTGTGTCTGATTTGGAATTTCAATATCCAAATATTTGTATATACAATGATACATCTTAATAAATATTTACTGCAGTCCCTAAATTGGGTCTAGGAGGAAAGGTGGCTAGAGTACTTAAAATAAGACACAGTGACAGTACAACTGTACATTAATAAACATGAATCTAATCCTCACAGGTTTTAATAGGATAGAGAACCTAATTATTTTAATTTCATAGTCCTTTCCCTGTCATTTGGACAACACAATAAGATTGCAGGAGGAAAGAAACAGACAAAAAGGTTTTTACCGAACATGGATAAGGATGCATGGAAAGGTCATGTGACCCAAAAAGACAAACGTAATTGGCTCAGGAGGAGTGAAGGAAACGGTTGAAGGCATTATAAGCCGACTCCAGATCGAAGAGCATCTGGCGTACTTGGCTGTCGTCTAGTTCATCCGAGGCCGACATGCTGCTCAGGGTGCTCAACCTGATGACACACGAGACGCATTGAAAAAAAAAGCGAGCGGGTGCCTGTAAAGCGGATGCCGACTCGCCAGTGACGCCGACTGACCAGAGGCTAACTTTGTCCTTGGCCTCCGAATCAGGAGGCATGTTGCTCATTCGGTTCATGGTCTCCATCAGCTCACGCAGGTCCGGTTGGATCTAATCCAAACAGAGGCCCGGTTAAACATTAGTGCTCTGTAATTCTGTTGGTAATCAAAACAGCAGCACCTACCAAGTAAGGAAAACAATTTTAAGTGCGGACAGATAATGGCATATGAGAGATGATCTTATGGTATGCTGAGAATATCTTGAGTGACAATAAGCATTCTGGTAGACTGAAATGTCGAAACGTCACAATGTTGTGCGCAACCACGTTAAAATAAATAGATACTACCCTAAGTAAACCAGTACCCCAACTCACTGCTAAATCTTGAAACCTACCTCATCCATGGCTCTGATCTCCAGTCTCAACTTGTCCATGACGGTGATGAACAGCTAAAAACAAGCGCAAAAACAAACAAATGAATAAGGAGTAACTAGAGGAAATAAAGACCTCGCCTCTATGTATTCATCATTAGCTGGGATTAAGTCTCATTTCTAGTGATTTGCCAGAGGATTTAAACCATTCACTTGAGCCGCTCAATGTTCAGCTTGATCACATAAACACTCCATCATTTCATTTTGAAATCTCCTGGCACGAGTGTCCCATCCAGACTGATTGAAGGGGGAACGTACAGAAACTATGTCGGCGATGCAGCGGTTCAAGTTGCCCTTGTCGTCCTTGATGGTGATTGGCCGATCCTCCTTGATCCTTTCCATGGCCAGCGGGCAGTCTAGCTACAAGAGGAGAAAAAACATTGATGTAAGTACCTCATTATGATTAGCATTCAACAAAAAAATTAATCAGGTTTAATAAGAAAAAAGTGTCTGATTGCATACGGCAATCAGACACAGCTGACTTCTTTCCATCCTTCATTTTCATTCACTGGAATTAAACCTAAACGTGATGTAATTTGATCCCGGGTGCACCAATTGTATGTCATCTTGAAGCAAAGTGCAACATAATTTTATTATTTTTATTTTAAGAAAACTCACTCTGTACTTGCGGCAGAAGTCGTCGATGGATCCCACGTCGGAGCCCTGCACCTGTTTGAACGCTGCCTTGTATTGTACCAGGAGTCTGGAACACGAGCCGGTGTACCTTAAAAACGACATCTCTTCATCAAGAGAAGCAGGAAAGTCGATACTTTCTAAGAATACTTCATCCCAACTCACTCATTGGGTGTGACACAGTCTTTGATGTAGGCTTTCTCCAGAGCCTGCAAGGTCTTGACCACAGCAAACAACTCTGCCATGTTGTCATACCTTCACAAAGAAGCATCCCGCAGTCATTAAGAATCCTTAGAACATTCAAACATTGTATGACACTTACTTTTCTCTTTCTCTTGCATTTTTGTACAATTTCACCTCCTGGAATGATTAAAAAAATAAATATATTAACTCACAATCATCGAGAGAAACTGTGATTTTAATCGACTTTTACCTCATACAGCTCGGGTTTATTGGGTGGCGCTCCTGAGAAAAGAGGAGGCCACAACTTCAGATGTGGTTTATAAGAATAACTACAGAGTGTCCATAAAGTCTCTTTACCATTTCAAAAATTTATTAAAAATGCAACTGATTGCATTTTTATTTAGATATTTTATTTAGATTTGTTCTATTGTATTCAGCGTTTATTAAAGTTTTTTTTTTTTTTTTTTACCTCAGAGTCTCAAAGAGACTTTATGGACACACTGTACATTTGCTGCTAATAACTTGCAAAGTTCCGCACTGTGGGACGAAGAAAGCGTCATTTTAATAAAGATCATCCTACCTCCTCCCATGCTACTTGTAACCGGTATGCCATGGAACATGATGTTTGATGTATCAACTTAATCTAAGAAAATAAGAAATTGGGTCACTCTTTGGCGCATTCATGTTTTACACTCGGTCTCAATAATTATTAACACTTCACGGAAGTAGTACGCCACCAAGCACGAGAACGTTCATTCGATCAAACCAATAATACTCCAATTACTTAAAATTACGTTTGAATTTAACAACAAAGGGGAAAAATCACAAGTGAAACTAAGAATGTCGACAAACTAGTAGCTTGTCGCCCTTGTTTTGTTAGGAGAAACAGCTAGGTCGAAGTTAGCATTCAATGCTAATTCGTAGCGTCGTCCTTTAAAATTGGCACAACATTGACAGATGTGGTTAAAAGGTATTTTTTGGGCACATTAACGCAAGTTTATAAGATCATGTTGCCACGTGTGCCCTGTAATCGATTAATATCACATTTAGAACCAAAACTATATCATTTAAAAGTCGACACTTACTCTTTTCCGTGGAGCTCCAATGACGTCAATGTAAACACACCCTCCTGCCAGGACCGTGGGAGGTGAACGCCTGATCAAAAATAAACGATTCTTCTCTTTAAAGCCATACTATCGGGCGGTTAAATTTATAATTAACATTTTTGTAGCTCAAACATTCGACAATATTACAGGCTTGTGCTGTTGTCAAACCGTTTCATGTATACATTGCTACACATTTTTCGACAGTCAAACGTCAGGGACAGCCCGTCGTTGAGGCGCCAGACTCAAAAAATACAAAAAAAAAGCGACCCGATCAAGTACAAGGTAAATATAATGACTGAATAATTTAAACGAAGAGTTAAACGATTATTTTATCAAGACAGTTAAAATGTTACGTTCAAATGTGGCTATGATTTCGCGCGTTATGATTTCGAAGCGGGTACCTGTTTCACGTTCGTTGTCGTGAACGTTGTCAAACCTATCACATCACTTGAGTGTTGCTTCTTATAAATGTCTGAAAATATTATTCCTTAAGCGTCCAGCATGAAGACATGCAAAGGGGTACAGTCAAACCCTGCCCCCGAAGAATGCGGAGTGTGGTTGGACACCGTGGAGCTCAAAGGAAAAGCAAAGCAGGTTATTGACGATGAAGAACAGGACGGTCGCCACTCTCTTGAGCGACATTTCACCAATTTTATTTTATTTTTTCAGAAAAAAACAGTCAGGCCCATCTCCAAGATGCTCAACCCGCTGGCCAAAGCTGCCGGCTACAGCTCGGCTGTAGTATTCAACTTCACACAAACCAAGACGGAGATGCCAAAGACCAAACAGAGCTTTATATCCAGCTACTTTTCACCTCGAAGTAATTCTGATGTGGCATCAGAAAGAAATCTTGGACCCGAAACAGATGGTGAGATGTGTGAAGACGGAGACGCTCAAGAGCATGATGAAGAGCACATTAACTGCGAAATGCAAGAAGAGCAACCTAATGAGATGGAAAAGAACATCTCCCGAGAAAGGCAAAAAGATGAAATGGAACAGAACATCGGCCGCAAAATCCGAGAGGTGCAACCAGACACGTTGGAACAGAAAATCTACAGTGAACTCAGTGAAGAGCAACCAGACGTGATGAAACACAGCACTATCCCCAATGTGGGAGAAGAGCAACCATACGAAATGGAACAGAACATCAGGCCTCCAGTCCGACAACCAGACAAGATGAAACAAATCATCCATGGCAGAGTCCGAAAAGAGCGTCAAGATGAGACAGAACAAACTCTCTGGCGTCAAGTCCGAGAAGAGCAACCAGACAAGATGGAACATGATGTCCACCTCAATGTCCCAGAAGAGCAACAAGATGAGATGAACCGTAGCCAACGATCTTCTCTTGATCAAAACTTAATCAACTTTGATGTAAGCGAAGAGGCCTTTCGGATGGAGGTTCAAGGGAAGAAAACCTCCACTCAGAAACTGATTCGACTTGCTTACTCTTCTCGTAATGACGACAAGAAAGAAAGCAGCCCATTATCCGAGGGGTTTTCTCCTCCGAAGAAGCGAGCGAGGCAGCATGACGATGAAGACAGCCTGGCGCGGCTGTTCACGCAGGACTCCGACGGCTTTCGGGTGATTGCGCACCGGGGTCGGAGGAGTCCCCTCAAAAACCGCAACAACATCGTCGTCACAGCTGCCACGATGAAACCCATGATGACTCTGTTTGACGTCAAGGACGTGCTCTTTACGCAAGACTCCCAGGGAAATATGGTGATTAAACATTGACACAAGGGGAACAGCAGAGAGATTTTATTTATAAAAAGATGGTTTTGGTTTCATGGACAATAAAGGTTTTTATTTATCACGCACTGTGGACTAACTGCATGGAACAAGCCCTATGATGCAATCAAGTGATAGCTGACATTCATACAAATTGTGATACATGTAAACGAATGATCTCATAAAGAGATAAATTGGGGTAGGTTGAGCGATTTTTTTTTTTTTTTACCTTCATATGGAGCAGAAAATATAAATGTTTCCATTTTTTATGATAGCTTTAGTTTCAGCATACTGTTAGTCTCAGAGTTGCTTGTGAAGGCTCTCAGTCGTACAGGAAGGTTCCATTGAAGAAAGGGTTCCGTCAGTCGTCATCTGTACCTGTGGGTAAAAAACAAAAAACAAAAAGGACGTTTCGCTTCTCTCACAGAAGCTTCGTCAGCGGTAGACAACTCTGAAGTCTCCGTGAAGACTCCGGGAAATTGTTGTGCGCTAAAAGCTGAGCGTGGCCTATTTGAGGACTGGTTGGGGATGGTTAGTCACGCCTCTAGGTGAGGTGTTTTTTACCCACAGGTACAGATGACGACTGACGGAACCCTTTCTTCACTGTTAGTCTCAGAGCATAATTCATATTGAACATAGATAGTATTAAAATATATTTGTGGTGGGGGCATCCAATAGGCTAACTGTTAGCATTTGCCACGCTAACCATCAATCAACCTGCCATTTCGCTGGGTTCGGTCACCAATTTGGATCCATCCCAGACGGTCTTGAACTGCTCGGGAAGCGGCAGCTCTTTCTGGAAAACAAAAATGATTTAACAAAATGGCTGACTCAGTTCCTCCATGGATACACGCAGACACTCACGTAGTCGTCGTCTCCTTGCGGTATGAGGACATTCATCTCGGAGCTTTTGGCGCTGACGATTTGGCAGTTTAAGGACTGTTGACTAAGGTACAGCTGACATCCTTCCGTTTTATTGATGGAGATGGTGGGCACAGTTCCTAACACCTGACAACAAACAACATAACAATGACATCCCCACCCTTGAAACCTGACTTCATTGAAACCATATGACTGCTTTGAATTCCCACAGTGAAACCCTCACTCTGGATCTAAACACTATCCTTGAGTTGAAACCATCAGGCAGGCTTGAAACCTAATTTTGCAACCTTATCTTAAAAACCTTAACCATGACTGAAAACCCTAACTGGGACGGGAAACATGAATTTGAAACCATACCTTAAAAACATAGGCCAAGCTTGAAATGGCCAGCGTGAAACCTTAACATGAATTAAAATAACAATGGGCTTGATGCTGGTGAGACAACTTACTTTAAAAAGACAACACTGACTTAAAACCGTTGTTGGAAATCAGGATTCAAACTCTCCTTTTCAACTTCGACCCTTGCTCGAAACTTTAATTTAAAACACGAACTCGACTTCGAACCGGCATCTCACCTGTAACTGAACGGCCTTGGAGTTGATGATCTCCACGATTCCCACCACGTTGTCAAACACCAGCCCAAGTTTCTTGCAGTTATCTGAACACGCACACTCTTCAGTTCTTGCAGATTCAACGGCAATGTATTGAACATCAAAGTTAAATACAACTGAACTAACTGCACTTAGGCAGTGATTCTCTAGCGTGCCATTAGGAGAAGGCTGTGTATAACTTTCGGGGAGAATTTTCGAGGATTAATTTACCGACGATGATGGAGTTCAACTTCCCTTTAACGTGCAGTGTGGTATCGTTGCAGGCCAACACGTAGACAACCTGCCGTAACTCCGTCTCCTCGATTGTCAGGTCATGGTTGTGCTCAAAGTACTCCTGCGGGGACCGTACCTCCCTTAAGTAAAGCCCCCTGCGATTGGTTAAAAATGCCTCACGGTTCCACCTACCACCCTCCATTTCTTCCCCTCCAGCTCCAGCAGTGGGGGTTTCTTCTGAGGGGCCGCCGGCAGGGCTGATTTATTGGGTTTGGTTTTACCGCTTGGTGCCTCCTTTGAGCGCAAATGCGGGTTCTTGTGGGACTTCTGGTGGTCTGAGACGTGCTTTAGACCTATGACATGGAATTAAGACAAGAGTGAAGACCCAGAAGTGACTTTATAGACCACCAGAAGGGTGCTGACCTTTCGTGATGTCCAAGCCCTGGTTAAGCTGGGAAAATAGTGCCGAGTGCCCGGAGGATCCGGTGGCCTGGGGTTCTTCAGCCGGGGTTGCGGGTGGAGGCGGAGGGCAGGGAATGCTGGGGTTTTCCAACAGGGCGGCTGGGGCAAGGGGATCCTGCAGTCGAGGAATGATTGGTGTAATATAAAGTCACCCACCAGGGGGAGTGCTGCACTAGGCATTTGGTTTTATTTCAATTTCATTCATATTTTCAACCCTATTCATTCCAGACCACCATGTCATAAGTGATATACACAACATAGAAACACCATATTTAAATACATTAACATGTTTTTGTAGCATTTAAAACAAAACTTAATTTTTTAAAGGTTTTTACACACACTTACATCGAGCCTCAGGAAGAGGAACGAATAAGACAAAAATTTGTTTGCAAACAGTGCACTGATCAATCTGTACTTACACAAAAATATATATTTTTTCCAAACTAATAAACGCATCATCTCACAACAAAAATTGTTACACATGACCAAAGATGTACATTACAAAATAAACCTTCAACTATTGCTTTTTGTGGAACCATGAGACATTTTCAACCAATCGTGTAAAAAGCAGTATTGAAGGGCACTGACATTCAATAATCTCCCGCACATACTAATGTGAGCTGAAAGTACTTCCTGTTTTCGCTCTTCTTTCACGTTTACACTGTGCCAAACAAAACCGTGCCACCATCTAGTGGTCAAGAATGGAATTACTCCCAAAATAAATTGGGGGCAGAACATAGGGTTCTTAAATTGTACAAAGAACATCCGCAAACTCGGCACTCACAATGGAGGCGGGTTGATTTGAATGCCATTGTACTGACTTGACCTTGTCTCATATTGTTTGTCCAAGTGCCTGAACTGAAGCGGACAAAAACTGCATCACATTTCCAATTAATTTAATGTGACAACACAAGAAGTGAAGGCATTTTAGTTTCGGTCCCAAAAAGTGCGTAAAAGGGGCCTTGGAGTCGAGGACAGCTGAACAAGGGCTCGGTCAGCATGTGGTTGGACGCTATAAGCGTCACATGGCGGTCCTGCAGTTTAGGTTACAGCCTGCATACGGGCCCCATTGTCGAAAATCCTCATTCCCCCTCAGAGGACCACCTGTCGACCCGTAAACTACATCCTTTCATAGACACTTCAGCGTAACAGCTGACACACACGTGCGCACCGCTGTCGGCGCTCAAGTTTCAGCACACTTGTCCCACGTTAGTTGTGCTTTTGTAAAAGGCACCAACGTATATCTTGAGTGGAAAACGACATGGAAGTGTTGTTGTTATTTTTTTTGGGGGGGGGGTTGTTTTTGACTCGTGCGACACTCCGCCTTCTGTCATGTCAGGTTTTTGACTCGTGCGACACTCCGCCTTCTGTCATGTCAGGGGGAAAAGTTTGCTATTAGCCCGGATGCTAATGCTAATGTAGTTGATGGAGACTGACCGTCTTGCTCCAGAGTAGTCCGGTGGCATGGTGGCGCTTGATGAACGACTGCATCTCGGCCCAAATGGACAGGTACGAGCGCACCCAGTCCACGTGACGTCGGTCGCTGAGACAGTCAAAGCGTAATCGGTCATTTCATATGATTTGACAATACAAATCAACACAATGCAATATGTCAAATGAAGCAATCAGTTGGTCAACTACGTCAAATTAAATAAATGTGATAATGACGTACATACATTCTTTTTAATCAACTCCTACAAAATATTAATCCGTACAATATTTACAATTGCATTTGGGTCGTAAATATTTTACAAAATAAAAATATTTTTTTAAATGTGTAAATAATTACAATGAATAATGAATGCTTCAAATTATTTTTGATATAATATTAACAAAATAAAGCATTACATTTAGATTTTAAATATGAAATATGCAATTCATAATTGCAATAAATATAGGCTAGAGCGGTTGTAATTAGAGTGGTGTGGAATAACATATTGATATCTTTTAATCATTTCAACTATTTAGATGCCTTACACTCTATTCTTAAGATGTATTTTATTTCAAGAAATGTAAATAAGCAAATAAAATAAAGCATTCATTGAAAAAAATGTACAATAAAATTGACACAGGATGTTATTTTATACAATATTAAAATAAATAACATTGATTCTAAGAATAATATACACAAAAATAAATCTACAGTGGTAACACTTGACAATGGTGTAACGCGGTGGTTCATATGAAAATGATCTTTTTTTTTTTCAAATTTCTGAATAAAATGTGTGTCAGGTGAGCGTATGCCTGACTTGTCAAATCAAATCAAAAGTGTCTTTACGTTTCCTTGTAGTCTTTGAGCACTCTGTTGGTGTAGAAGGTGGCTGCGTCGTTCATCTCCTTCACATAAGGGCCGGGCTTTTGGTTCTAAAGACAAGTGGCGACATCACTCTAAGTAAATAACCTTTTTGCTGTTGCTGCGGTCAAGCTCGGTAGCATCAGCTACTTCAATCGGCGCTTGTCTAAAAGGACTCCAACCAGAAGCGAGGAACGAAAGGCGGCGTCGCAAAGTGAAATTCCCTAATCATTGACAAAATCCGTACGTGCTAACAAGAACTTTATTGGTCGTAAAAGTTGTTTGCTACAACACAAACCAACAACTTGACGTCACTGTGTACGGCCGTATGTATGCTACAAGCAAGTTGAAATATTTGAACCAAAATGATTGTTGGAAAGTCACACAAGTGTTGCGATGTTGGTGCGTGTTTTACAAGTTCTTGTTATTGCGCAGCCGTTAGCCAAGATGGCGTTTCACTTTGCGCTGCTGCCAGTCCCGACAATGTGAATCCTTCCGATTCTGGCGGCGATGAGAATAGCCGAAGCTGACCATGCTAACCGCTATTCTCATCCACCATCATCTTATTTTCGAAGATTGTGTCACCTTGGTGGTCGGATCTTTTGCTGCTCGGCGTAGGCGCTTATAGCCCAGCGACGTCATCGATTATTCGATTTGACTTTTCATCACACGATAGTCGACTACAAAAAAATCTGAAGTCATTGAACCGCTAGCATGTTGGTATAATCGTACCACGGCCACCCAGCCGAGGGCGGGGATGCTCTCGCTGACGGCCGAAAGGTGATTGAAGAGCTGGCTGCCGCGATTGCGTTCCCGGAAGCTTTGGATCTTCTGGATGTGGTCCGAGATGGGCTTCAGCAGGTCGTGGAGTTCCGCCTACAAACACCAGACAGCCGGCATCGTGTTCAAGAGCCCGTACATCATTTCCGCTTTAAATCCAACATGTGCAAACGGCCTAAAAATGTCTCGGGGTGTTATTAATGCTATTTTTAGCTCGTGTGACATGATTGTATTCTTTGCACAGAGCTGCAAACGCCCTCACAATGACTTGCCATGAGATGATGTCACGCAGTTACTGGCGGACTGGCAGACCTCTGCCACGAACAGCTTTCATTTGGATTAGGGGTGTTAAACTCATTTTTGTTGTGGGCCACATTTTACTTAGTTTCCCTTGGAGGGCCGTTATCACTGAAACCATATTAAGAAGTCCATAATAACGGTTTATTCAACTATTGTTTAAGTTACTGCAATAAAGGCTTTGGTAACAAGAAAATGCTTACAATAACGCTCTTATTTATTACATATAAGAATTTTAAATTTCGGTAGAGATTTTAGCAAGCATCGTGAAAGTTGACATGTTTGATTGGTTTTCACGGGCCACATTAAGTGATGTGGCGGGCCAGATCTAGTCCCCGGGCCTAGAGTTTGACACCTGTGATTTGGATCAATGTGATTAACATTCAGCAATTATTTCTGGACAATTAAAGACATTTTTTTTTCCAAAACTAGTGCAGTGTTAACAACCGGAAAAAATTCCCAGACCTGCACAGAATTTTATGGAATACTGGCTGCTGTTGCCATTAAATGTTAAAGCCCAATTAGCATGCAATGAAGTGGTGGCTCAAAATGTTGTGCACTTCTCGCAATGTGGCCATGTTCCCTTGCGTGTTTTTTTTTTTTAACTACAGTAAGTTTTCCATCTGAACTTGCGGATCTCCACCATACCCTCTGTCCTTTTTTTCCTCCTCTTCCTCATCATCATCATCACTCCCTTCCCGCAACATTCCGGAGCGCGCGAGGCCTTGTAAGGCATGCCTCATGTCTCACTGTTTACCCTTTACCTTTCACTCGCGTGCAGACTGAGAGGTGGACCCCTGTCCATAGACTTTAAGTGTAGTCCCCATCCAGCCGAGTAAGCATCAGCGGTCTTGTTATTTAGTGGAGAGAGCAGACTGGATTCACCGTCATGAGATAAGCTAATGTGACGTGGAAGATAATGTCAGCATGTGCAATCCTCATATATATATATATATATATATATATATATATATATATATATATATATATATATATATATATATATATATATATATATATATATATATATATATATATTTTAATCACCTAAAGGAGAGCATTCTTTGTGTTTCACGGCGAATCCTTGAAATGATGATCAAGGTTTGACATCATGCTTCAGCCACATTCGATGGCATAGACAAAAAAAATGCCATCCATTAAATGTTCCATACTTCCACTTTAGTTGCGATTGGGCCAAAGCTCTCAGACAAGATGAGTCTGTGAAGCAAATGGGAAAATTGAGCCTAAAATGGGGGACTTGATGTGACACTTCGACTCCGGCTTCCCTGAGACTTTTTTGTGTGTCAAGTTATCTTGAACACGCCAACCAAATTTCATGTTGGTCAGTGAAACTCGCTCTGGGGAGCTGGGGGTTTTTTTTTCCCGATGTGATGCCCCTGCATGACATGGACAAACGTATTGGTTTTTCTACTCTTCTCAGTCGATTTAGTGTCAAACAAGGTGTTTTGGTTTTTTTTGTATCTTCTTCCCCAACAAACTCATCCAAGCATGCCTTTAATTAAGGCACTGTGAGGTGACAGAAGAGTGAATGGTCTCACACACACACACACACACACACACACACACACACACACACACACACACACACACACACACACACACACACACACACACACACACACACACACAGACTCACAACAGGCCTCAAATATAGAACATGCCCATAAAAAGTCTGAGAGCTGCTGCTCCTTTGCAAAGAGAGG
>CAAKHF010008759.1:0-10112 GCA_901007745.1 Hippocampus kuda
TGTTCTTCCCACCTTCCAAAAACATGCATGGCAGGTTAATGGAACACTCTCAATTGTCCCGGGGTGTAAGTGTGAGCGCGGATGGTTGTTTGTCTCTGTATGCCCTGCGATTGGCAGGCAACCTGTTCAGAGTGTCCCCCGCCTACTGCCCGAAGACAGCTGGGATAGGCTCCAGCACCCCCCGCAACCCTTGTGAGGATCAAGTGGATCGAAAAATTAATGAATGTGTTTTTTGTTGACAACAAATTAATTGCATAGCCATTCATGTCAATTGGGGAGGACAGTAAATAGTAAAATAAACAGCACTCCAAATTGTTTTCAGTGAAGTCAAGGCACCATTATAGTTTGTGTGAAGCTTTCAAATGAATATTACGATAATCATTTTTAATATGACTACTTCCACACGCTATCAAATCATATCGAACCACCAGTGTTTACAGCAAACAATCATGTTGTGATTTTATTGAAAGATTCGTAAAATGAGATCATGCTGTATGAAATGCGCAACTAATGTTCAGCTTCAACTTTTTGTCAGTCTTACCTGCGGCGGCCCTCCCTCACATTAAAACTTCCGCTCTGTACACTGTGCAAGTTGTAGTTGCTGAATAAATTCATGATGGTGCCGCAGGAGATTGAATTTTTCATATGTTGCGAGTGTTGCAAAAATGACAAACAGAGCGTAAGAGATGTCGTTCCCTCCTATTCTCAAACAACACGGCTGCCAGCTACAGACCATCTCGACGGATTTTCTCATGTACGCATTCCTTGGATTTTGATTCTCCATTTCTCAACAGAGATTGGAAAAAAGAACACGAGGTCTGAATTCTACTTACAAATCATTGTCACAATAAATGTTAAGCAAGTGAACTTCTACATTGCACTGACTGGAATATAGGCTGACATGATCAAATGAAAGTATAACAACAGTTAAGCTTGATGTAAGTACAAGGGTCACCAACCTTTTTGAAACTGAGAGCTATTTGATAAATGAGAAAAGGTACCTGTTAGAATCTAACTGGTACCTTTTCTAGTATACAATAGTGGGTCATTGATGTGTATCTAACTGTTAGATACACATCAATGACCCACTATTGTTTTTGTGACACGGTTCAACAGCAAATTTGAACCGCATATGGCTTCATGTGTCCCAAAACATGTTTTTGATGTTGATTTTAACATCTCTTCACCTTTGTTCTTGCACATCAGGTTTTTGAGATACAGTATATTTATTTTTGGGTTTTGAGTTTGTCCTATAAAAGATTACGCAATACAGATTTTACCATGCGTTGTAATTTAGCACTTTGATGTTTCACAAAAAAATAAAAATAAAAATCCCTTCTTGCTGAGCCTAACAATTAATAAATATTACTACGAAATATATTCATATATTTTATATTATTCATTCATTCATCTTCCGAACCACTTTATCCTCACTAGGGTCGCGGGGGGCGCTGGAGCCTATCCCAGCTGTCTTCGGGCAGTAGGCAGGGGACACCCTGAATTGGTTGCCAGCCAACCGCAGGGCACACAGAGACAAACAACCATGCACGCTCACACTCACACCTAGGGACAATTTACAGTGATCAATCCGCCTGCCATGCATGTTTTTGGAATGTGGGAGGAAACCGGAGCACCCGGAGAAAACCCACGCAGGCCCGGGGAGAACATGCAAACTCCACACAGGGAGGCCGGAGCTGGAATCGAACCCGGTACCTCTGCACTGTGAAGTCGACGTGCTAACCACTGGACTACCGGGCCGCTATTTTATATTATTAATATTAATAATCATCTTATAATAACCTAAAGTGCCAGTGAAACAAACAAGGGTTGAGTCTGAATCAGTGCCAAAAATAAAATTATAGCAAAGTTTACCTGCATCTTCTATTAAAAAAAAAAATCTGTAAAAAATTGTTGACCTGTTGTGATTAATGATATTCAGTTGCACAGTTTGGAAATACAGTCATAGTAGAAAGTAGTACTGGAACACTTAAGACCGGTCTAGTCACAGACTCAGTATTCCAATATCAATCTTGTGTTGTTGTTTTTTGTTTGTTTGTTTGTTTGTTTGTTTGTTTGTTTGTTTGTTTGGTTTTTTTTTTTACAAATTATGAACCAATCTAGTGTTGAAAATGGCTTGCTCTTTTTGACGATGCAATGTTATTGACTGAACAAATGTGATATTTTTAGGGTCTCCTGATTTTGGAAGTATACGAGGCTTCCGCTTGCACCTGGGATAAACAAATCCATAGGATGCATGCGTGGCTCATGTGCTAGTAGTAGTGGTCATCTCCTAACCTCAAGGCTGTGGGTTGGATCCTCAACCTTTGTGACCATGTTGAAGAAGAGGAGACAGTGTTAAGGTACTACAAGTGAAAGACCATTCCATTTTTTTAGCTATTAGAAGAAATAAAAATGCGAATGAAGGAAAGACAAATATTTAATAGATAATTACTAGTTAATGTTACCTGGGTAATTACCTTTAATAAACATATCATATGCAAATAAAATGTTAAGGTTTTTTTTTTCAAGTTTAATAGCGCTCCATTTTTTTTCATTGTGGTAACGCCAGAATGACAATAATATGTAGGCTACTACAAATATGACACTATGAAAAACAACCTAGGCCATAAATATAAAGCAATAGGCTCCCAAAAAAAAAAAAATCTACGTACGACGTTATCTTAACGTGCATTCTTGTGCCACTTGACGACCTAACCAAACGAAGTCGTACGTCTTGAACTTCGTAACCCAGTCAAATAAATAACGATTATGTTAAAAACACATCTCCGAAAGATACAGCGCACATCTATAACAGACAGTGAATCAAAACGTATGGCGAATTATTATAGTTTTAAAGGCGCGTTTTAATCCAAATACCGCATCGGATGAACAGACAGACATTGAACATTAGAAGATACACTATAACATTTGTACTTTGCATGACAAAATTATTTTAGACAGCGGCTTCCACTAGAGATTTATTGCAATATATGTCTTGGCACGTGTGTTTTCTCATTTGAGGCCGAGCTGCTTCACGTAGACACGCACTCGTCCACATCGACAACATAAAATAGACGACTTGCCTATTTTTAGACGAGATCTTTGCAGAAGGCCAGCAACTCCATGTGCGTCCCTCCTCCGGCCCCTCCTCATCCTGCAGGTCTGATTGTTTCTACACAAAGTCCGGAAGCTGTCTGGTTGGGAGGAAACACATTGGCACACGTCCACGTCCACGGCCGCGTCACTTCGCAGATAGAAGCCTTTTACTCCATGTAAAACACATCGGCATTGTTGTTATTCCACAGGGACGAAAATGACGGCAACTCAAATCACGCTTTGCGTTTTATATAGCCAGAAAACCAAACGAGTGTTGACGTGTGCGCGCGTGCTGAAGATAGAGAACGCACAAACTCAATATGAGAAAATATTTAGACTAATGTCCAGTAGACATTCACAATATTTATTGCGTGAAACACCAGCATTTATTTGTAGTATATAATGGTATTATTTTTTTACATATGCAGCTCGAAAGTGGCTGCATTATATTTGTATGATCGTACGTTTCTAATTGGAATTTATACACGTATGTATGTCCTGTATTCTCAAACAGGTCAGTTAATTTAAAAAAAAAAAGGACAGCGACCACCTTGTTTTATATTGTGATATACAGGTACACTGCATTATGTATTAGGTGTCTAAATACGGATCAATTTTTTCTTTTTTTTTAATGATGATTTTGCAATTTCAAAATATCCTGTTATCATCAATGTTATCTTCCCCAAATAATACAACGTTATAAATGGCCCAAAATACTAGAACAACGCACACAAGCATCTCAAAATCACAATTAGGAAACATTAATGATGGCACAAATTAAGAGCCAGATAACGTTTTTTGAAAGGTGTTTCAGTTTTACCTCATGTAATATGTATAAAAAATGCGATGTAAAATACGTTAATTACTTGCGCCAAAAAAAATCCCCGCTACCTTTAAATTCACTCCCACCTGCACTTTGACTAACTAAAATAAAGTCTTGCAATCAAAATAGTTTTCCACACTATTTTTGTTCAGTCGAAGGGTGCGCTTGTTGTTTTATTCTGATTTGAGACTAGACTGAGTATTTTTTTAAGCAGAACAAATCCCAAAGAAATCTTCCAACTGCGACGGTGTCCCTAATAAAGTGGCGGTGTCCTTGGTGCTAGCCTATTGGTTGAGCGGGTGAGGGAAGGCCGACGGGGGCGGAGCCAGGCGAGGCCGACCGGGCGTGGGGAGTCTCTTTGGCACAGCTGAGGCGGATCTGCAGCCTGATTACGTCCCTGCTCACACATAATTGATGACCTAATTGCGGAGCAGGAGGAGGAGAAAAGTTGACTTGTTCCTCCTGCTCACATGTAGTCCCACAGCTGAAGGCATTGATGTGAGCCGAGAGGCTGCGAGCTTTTTATTGCACTTCTTTCCCCCGTCTTTCACCTTCACACACGGCGCACAAATCCACATTCTCACTTTTAGTTTAGCGCGGCTGTGTTAGTTTTTCCGTCACTCCCTTTTTTTCCCCCCTTCCTCGCCTTCTTTTTGGGGAGAGGAACATTCATTCCTTTTGAAACGCGAATTGAAGCCGTTTTGAAGGAGAAAAAGCCAAACCGCCAACGTCTTCACCGCCTCACCGCTCCACCTCGAGTTGAACGACCTTCACCGGACTGTCACAGCCGCCGCAACTCACCACGGCCAACACGCACTCGGCGCCGCGGCGGCATCTTCAACATGAGCCTTAAAACGGACCCGGAGCCCAACAACGTATCCCTGGAGGAGGAGGTCAGGTTCACCTTTTTCCCTTCCACTCTGGCTGTTCATTAAACCAACCCATATAAAAACATCTGCGAAAAATTTAAGGTTTCCTTTCTTGACCATAGCGCTGGTTTTAAATGATACAGTCCCGAAAGGAGAATCGCGCAAAACCTTTTTTTTTTTTTTTAATCATACGCACGGAGGAAATGCTGAAAATTCAAATTCGACATGACAAAACCTGTGTATATAAAGTCCATAATTTTGAAGTATACATTTAGAGCAACTCGTACAATAAAAGTACTTTCAAATGGGCAAAAAGTTGCCCACGCCCTCTAGCTTTTTTTTTTTCCAAGGATTAAAAAAAACAAATCTGTCGTCTGTGCTAAAATTCCTTTTGACCTAGTGTGAACAGGATGACTTATTCCATTTGCCATAATTAGTCTTTTGTCCAGCTAAATTTGTGGACTGATTCTTGAGACACGACGAGGGTGAGCACACCATGGGCCCTTTTTGTTGCTCCCATTTTGCTCTTCTCTATCAAAGCTTGTGTGCTGACTTGTCATTGCCCAAAGAGCAAGCCAAAAACCTGACCAAGTCAATTTTACTAATATTCTTGTTACTCATAAATCGAGGATGCGTTCTGGTTTGCTTAAATATTCAAGCCGAACGGCGGTTTCAGTCTTCATCTTCGGTTGTGATACCAGCTGCTCAGGCATGTTAGTTGTTGCAAAGGAGGAAACTGGTGCTGCGGCACCTGAAAAATGGCAGCGTAGGGGCCAGGGGTCAAAGGAAGGAAATGGTGTCATGCTGTGAACTGTTGTCCAGCGCTGTTCCTCTGACAGTCCCATTGTAGCCAAGGCCTCCCCACCAGCTGAGAACTAATGGGCCCCCGCACACTGTTTGTTTCCACAGCCACTCTGGGCTTCACTCGGCATTGGCCCTCAATGAGCTGTGCACGCCCAGCAGGATGAGAGCCTTGTTTGGTTTTTGCTCATTTAGGGAGATCACAATGAGTGTTCTTTCACTAAAGTTTGAGTCATGGGTGACCTGTTTGTGAAACTAAAGAGCAGTTTTGTACTTCAGTTTCCAACCTGCAGATCAGAGGAGTGGGCATTGCACATTTTCAATAAAGGACTCTTTGAACCTGAGGTGGTGAACTCATTAAAAAAAAAAAACACCTAAATACATTGTTAGATGTGTAATGTTTACAGTGAGGACACTGGCAAGTGTGTAACTCACTGCACATTTGGACAGCTACCGTTTATTGTGAGAGGGAAACCGATTGAATTTTGTCTTTTGGGGGGGGGGGGGGGTCCACTTACGGTTTGTCCAAAACTATTAAAGTGAGAAATTGTGGAGTGGTTCAATCAGCGTGTATAATCTCATGTTGCGTTGTAACATCGACTCCGAATTTCAGGTACGAACACTGTTTGTCAGCGGCCTACCAGTTGACATCAAACCACGGGAACTGTACCTTCTCTTCAGGCCTTTCAAGGTAGGTCGCACGTTTAGAGGAGCTGTGAAATAAGATTCTGCAAAATAATGAAAATTCACATGCCATTAAAATCTAAATGAAAGGATGTGGTCAGTGATTAAGACTCAGATATTTTGTCTTCATTTTCAACATTGACTAGATGAGTGAATAGAGCAACCAGGTTGCTACATGAAGGGATCAGGAATGTTGTCAGTGTTCATCAATACAACAGAATAAATTCCTGCACGTAGACCTTTGTGTTCAATTAAATCGGCCCAGATTTCACATGGGTGATCCATTTCGCACCGAATATAAATTAAAACAATATTTTCGTTTTTTTTTGGGGGGGGGGTGGCCATTGTGCTGGGAGACTTAAAGGAAAATGGGTGCCTTGGCTCAGCGTTTGGGAAACACTGGTCTAGATGTGCAGTCTAACACAAAGATTTAATCAAGCCGGTTTGTACATTGGAGCTGAAATCAAACTGTTAATGAGTCCAAATATTTGCATATATGGAAATGAGGCCACTTCATTGTTCATCCACGGCTGTGTTCAACTGGGCTCTCCGGTTCATAAACACCCCTCCCACCCGTGTCCTAACGAACCAAATTGGAAGTGGTATCCCTTGCACATGGATGATCCTGAGGAATGTGTAAATGAGTAACCCTCGCCACTGACCAACCAAGGCTGTGTGACCCAACTTGCCCACCGAAAAGGGCAAGTTTTTCCCTCAAATAGTGCTTAAGCATTTTGAAATAGCTGACGTTTTGTTAGTCGCTGCTCTGAAATTGTTGCTGCGTGCCTACCGCTGAAAGGTTGCGTGCAAGTAGCGTTTTTGCTTTTGTATGGGATTTCATTTGATTGATTGCAGGTATCTTTTTAGCTTTAATAAAAATAGCCTGTTAAACTGTTGTCTGTCAAGGATCTTGAGCAACAAATTCTTCACATAGGAATGTCAGTCAAGACTCGAATCTTTTTTTTTTTCCTCCAATTATATAAATGTGTTTAAAAAGTAGCACACTGTATTTTTGGGGGGTTAAAAAGTAGTCATGTTAGCATAACAACAATTGCAAAGGGAGCCATGTTGGCTGCCAACTGATCTCCTGCTGAGGGCTCACAGAAGCAGGTCTCTCTTCCTTCAGCGAGCTGCGTTCATGCCCGAGTTCCTTGCATGTGACTCCACGGTGGATAATTGGCTGTCTTTCTTCTCCACAGGGTTATGAAGGGTCACTGATTAAGTTAACATCAAAACAGGTGAGTCTCACTCTGTTGTTGGTAAAATTTGTGGACAGACTCTTAATGTCAATGGTGGGATGAAGCATTACTATACATAGTGTCTCAATTCCTTTTCCCACTTGAGTTTTTATGTAAAATGTGTGCTTGACGCCCTCAGTATTTTTGTCTTCCAGCCAGTCGGGTTTGTAACCTTTGACAGTCGATCTGGAGCTGAAGCAGCAAAAAATGCTCTAAATGCAAGTATTCTCGTTATTTCTCGACCCCCCCTTCTAATCTTCCCCCCCCTAACATAAATCCAAAATAAGGGAGTGTTTTGAAGATCCTTTCCCGTCAATTTTCCACCAAGTCAACTCTTTCTGTCTTTTCATAATTCAATGGCAGGGACTTTATTGGAAAGATGGGAGAATCCTGTAGCATTACGGTAGTTTACTTTGACCTTGATACACATACACATTTTTAGTCTGGTGTAGCTTTCCTAATTTTGCATATCACTGCTTTACTATACTTGTTCTATAGCCACGTTTAGTGTTATTTGAACACATCTTCAGTAGTGTAATCTTATTTTTGTCACCAGTAGGCCACAATGGCAGTGTCTAACACACATACACTTTTAGCTTAGCCTTCCTTATGAGCATCACCTTTTAGACACACCAGATGGCGCGTGCACAAACACACTCCAAAATACTTCTCACTTGCATGTGGGCACAGCGCTTAGGGCACAAAAACACAAGCAAGGTAAAACCACCCCAAAATTGCCACTTGGTCTCGTCACCGTCCCTTTCCTCGTCTCTCTCCTCCTCCTGACTTGACGTGGCTGAATCTAATCCAGTCGCTCGAGTTTCCGGTTTCATCCCGAGGAAGAAGAGATGCAAGCGTAATTTGCAAATATGTTCAGGTTGTATCCTTCAGCCAGTCCTCAACTGTTCTGCTCGAGTGGGCGCAGTCGAGAGGAATTGGGTGTCTTCTCCAGTCAGAACAGTGCAGGGCTCAAAGGATATTTGAAGGACACATCCTGAGTATTGAAACATGGCTGTAGGAAAGGAGACGGTGCGAGACATAACACGAGCCCCCTCCCCCGATCTCGGCCCACCTCCCTTACGATCCAATGTCCCCCTCCGTCTCTCCTTCAGGGCATCCGTTTTGACCCAGAAAGCCCACAGACCCTGCGCTTAGAGTTTGCTAAAGCCAACACGAAGATGGCAAAGAGTAAGCTGATGGCCACACCGAACCCCACAAATATCCACCCTGCTCTAGGAGCACACTTCATTGCACGGGACCCATGTAAGTTGAACGGCTGCACCCCTCTAGGCTCGCATTCCCTCTCACGTGGGCAGTGCCAAAATAAATCTGTCGGTGCAGAAATATTGAGATCAAAGTCTTGAGCAAATCTAACACACTCTGCACATGCATGTATCTCAATTCTCCAGCCGCTTTGCTTCTTTCCGGATGTCATTAACTTTTCTGACCAGTATTCCTTTTCATGGCTTCACACATGGTAGTGGACGACATATTTGGTCAAATGGGGTGTTTCACTTGAGTAAGATTATTGGTTGAAAGTCACTTAGTGGTTATAGGAAGGTCAGCTACTGTAACAATGCCAACTTTCCATGATTAATGAATCGGTGTTGTTTCAATATGTGCCATTCTATTCTCAGATGATCTGACAGGGGCAGCACTGATCCCAGCCTCCCCGGATGCGTGGACCCCTTACCCACTGTACACAACGGAGCTGACCCCCGGCCTCCCCCATGCGGCCTTCACTTATCCTGCGGCGGCCGCCGCTGCCGCAGCCCTCCACGCCCAGGTGAGGGACCAACCGGTGTGTGTCTCTCTTCTACCTTGCACGATTCCTTGTAAGACGTTCATCTCAGATTCTCTCGTTTACATGCGAATTGTCAAACACTGCAACGGATACTCACAACTTCACTCTGCTGCTCTTTGACAAAAGTATAGTGTTTTCTCACCAATCTATAAACTATAGTATAGGTGTAACTATAAGACTAAGACTGTTGTGTTTTGTATTATTAATGAAGACCCATCTGACATAGCACTGTTAAATTAAGTTCTGCACGCTTAACCTAAGGTTGCCAACCATCCTGTAAAATACAGAATCATTCCTGAATTGGTCTGTCGATGTCATGGTCTGTATTGAACCAATGCATGACCCAATTTTGTATCGTATTTTCGTTTATGTCCAATACAAATGTCAGTCATACACCAAATCTGACAGCAAAGAGCAAAATGAAACACAATATTCATGTCAATGAAATTGTCATGACGTGATATGCGGGAGCCCTACTATAGTCTTGTGTGTACCTGGCTGCTGCTGCTGTCACGGTTGCCTGGAGTGGAGATGCACAGCGGAGCTGCTCACACCCACTTAAAACAACTGTAATAAAAATGTAACACTGTTGCGGTCGCTCCATCCCACAGGGGCCACACCTGTGGGGGCCATAGCCACGAGATGCCATGGTGGGTGTCCCTTATTTTCATTTATGAAAGTTGGCAACCCGACCGGTGTCAAGTCTAATCAAGTGGTTTAAGTAGCGTCTAACGCAGGGGTGCCCATTACGTCGATCGCGATCGACCAGTCGATCAAGGACTGGTCCCGAGGGGTGT
>CAAKHF010008759.1:15484-36780 GCA_901007745.1 Hippocampus kuda
CGTAAAATGTAACAGGAATCCTTTTCATTCATCCATTCATTCATCTTCCGAACCGCTTAATCCTCACTAGGGTCGTGGGGGGTGCTGGAGCCTATCCCAGCCGTCTTCGGGCAGTAGGCGGGGGACACCCTGACTAATCCTCTTTTACAAACCTATGCCCAGAGTTGGGAAGGCGTCTTTAGATTTCATGTGTGTGTGTGGTGGTTCCGAGTAAGAGGTTCTGATGACTTTGAAACATTAATTTTGTCAAGACTTAGTGGTTGTCCATTGATATCATAGTCATTGCATGATAAAAAAAAAGCATCCCGAGGAAAGCTCATCTAATCTGCTGAAACATTGAGCAATTATGCCATTGAGAAGGTTGTGGATGGTTCGAATCTGTCGCTCCCAAACGCCTCCGCCGTGACTAGCAGATGGGGCATTGGAAACAAAATTGCATTCGCAATCGCAAAATCGCAAGGTTTTCTCCCACTTGCAACTTTTGTAGCTCTTGCAGGAAAGCATGCTATTGAGGGCGAATGTGTATCCAGTACTCACTTGCTGCACAATAGACAACATTTGACACAGAGTAGGACAGTTGAAATGATATGGCTTCATTCTTTCAGGACTTCATACATCCCATTCGGTGTTGCCGTGCATGTTATTGTGCAGCTTAGTCCAACGTTTACACACGTGACACACATTTAGAGACGTGTTCATTAAATATGGCGGCCAACGTTTACACACGTGACACACATTTAGAGACGTGTTCATTAAATATGGCGGCCAGCTACATTATTTTTAAAATAGTTTTTAAAGTTGTTAAATGCACCTGAAAAATAATTCAGCGATCAAATTAGTAAAAGGCAAAATATGACTTTTTTACTGCAGCAAATGGAGTACATTAAGCGAAGTATCCCTTGAACGTATTTAGGACCTATCAGTACACCTGTATAGTTTTACAACTGCACTTAACCATATTTATGATTTTTTTTTTGTGGCTGTGGATAAAATAGTGACGCTTGAGGTAAAAAAAATAATTGATGGATGGACAGACAAACAGATAGATAGATAGATAGATAGATAGATAGATAGATAGATAGATAGATAGATAGATAGATAGATAGATAGATAGATAGATAGATAGATAGATAGATAGATAGATAGATAGATAGATCCAAGAACCCACTCACTTGAAAACCTTGAAATGGTAACGTCTTTAAAAAAAAAATTACAGTAATAGAACAAAAACTAAAATGTTCAACTTTAAAAAGGTTCCCGCAGTTTTGATGTATACACATGATTTTTTTTGCCTGGTGTCGCCTTTGAATGCGATCACGTGACCAGACGGAGGCCAATGAGGCTCAAGGCTCAATCATTAGCCGCGCACGTTCACCTTATTCGCTCTAATTAGCAGGTCGCCCTCTTCAAAAACATGCCATTTTGTTACTCGCTTTCGTTGTTGGCGATTCTTGTAGAGTAGCTCATTCTACACGATGGCTTTTTCTTTGGTGAGTGTTCGAAATTGGACGTGTCTCCCCAATGTCTTCAAAACGTAATTATGGGAGTTTTGGTGTTACCAAAACCTTTGTCTTCTAGCAGAAAGTGTCATTGAATGTTCTATTCGTGTTCGAAAGCGGCGCGTTTGAGCGCCAAGCCATATCGGGTGCTCTTTTTGAACTCGAACATGGACTAAATGAATCGCTTGTGTTCGGCACAGAGAAACGACACCCGTAGGCCTGCCAGTCCCGGCTCAGACTCTGCGGCCTTGTCGACGTGTAGCAACGCGGACATCTTCCGCCGGATGAACACCATGCTGGGCAACGCTCTGGATCTGACCGGCGTGTGCACCACTCCCAACAACACCAAGGGCAAGGCTGACTTGCTGTGTGGTAACGTCTCCTCTACAGTCACAACGACTCGCGTAGTGCGGCCATTTGATTGTAAAGCCCGCTCGAGGTTTGACTGTGAAGGTTGAAACGCTTCCATAATGCATCTTTTCCACTTTTGAATTGGTCGCACTCGGGCGTATTTGTATTGCTCTACAAGGAAAAATATACCTTTTTACTAAGCGTACTTACATTTTGACTGTCTCAGCCAATGAAAAGTACATGCAGCACATTTGGGAATTCAATGATTTTTGTCCATGCCTAGGAAAAACAGAATCGAACTTTAATTTGTCTCACACTCTAGCAGAGGTGGGTGGAGTACTCCAGGTGAGAGTACTGTAACATTTTGAGTAATGAGACTCGAGTAAAACAAGTACCGGTAGTTCTCCAAATTACCACCTGTAAGTATTGAGTGAAAACTACTGAAGAAAGTACTGATTGAGCAGTTAGCAATCATCAAATGACTAACTTAAATAATACATAAAATCTTAAGTACATAATAATAGAGTATATTTTTGCAATTTTCATGAGGTTCAAAGGAGGAGGATTTCTCTTTGGATACTATTGGCTCTGTGTACTCAAGATTGTTGACAAGCCATCAGTGAGGCCACAGGGGATTTATTTATCAAAATAGTTACCACCACACCAATTTAGTGGAGTATTTTGTGACGTAGACATTTTCAACAATTTATGCATAATGTCCAACTGAAGAAATGGTTGCCTTATTGACCAAAATGACCGAAGAAGCCTTGTGATTCATAATCTTATTGATCTAATCTACATTTTAATCTCATCTCAAAATTGCTGAAAAAAAAGATTTTCATTTTTAGTTCATTACATTATTGAGGCAGATCAGAAGATTGACATCACAAAAACATGGGATAAAGTCTTTGTTTTTAAACAGACTTTAACAGATGCAGTCCTAGTCATTTACTTTCTGCTGTATTTGAGACTAGTCCCAAATCCTACCTGCAAACTTTAGTTTCGACCACCAGGGGAATATCACTTTTTGTTTTTATAAATCTCCAAATAATTACAAAATGAAAATAAAATGGAACATCGGGTCCATAAAAAGTGCTTCAGTTAACATGTCAAAAGCGGTAAGAACACTTTTCTGAGCAGTAAGTGCTGAACGCTTCAGATAAAAAATAAAACTGACCCTTAAATCACAGTGCTGTAAATTAGCAATTCAGAAATAGCACCGTTCATCATTACAAAATAAAGTACTGAAATAAACAATCACTTCGGGCAGGCAACCGAGGACACAGCAGCTGTGCTGACTTCATGCCTTGTACGTGGGGTGTTCTCGAGTTTAGTTTGGCGAGTAGCTTTGCTATGGCTCGCTATATTGCTAACGGTTTTCGTGCTAACGTTGGCTGTGGCTGCATTTGCGACTGGGTGCTTTGCATTGATGTGGTAGGCTAAACTTGAGCTGTTTCCAGGTCTCAAATGGTTAATCGTCCCATCTCTAGTATCCATTCATTGCCATTCACCCAAAATAATTCATGGCTTCCTGTGAATATATAGAGCCTTGAGTAAAGTGTGGTGTGATCATTTCAGTATTCCCGCGTTTTGATATTTTGGTCTTCTAAGAGATTGTATGCTGTAAATACCTTGACCCAGAGGTAGGGGAAGTGCAAGGTTTGTGTCGATTATATTGGTAGCATTTATTAGAATTGATTGGCGATTAAAGGTACTGGTTAGTTGGGTCTGTGTTCGGCGCAAGTTAGAATGTCCAATCATGATAACCTTTGTTTTGAGTTTTTAAATCGGTGAAAGCATGTCACATCTTGGCTAACAGTTAAGCTTCTGGTGCTCTTGGCATTACTGAATGAGTGAATAGCTGATTCATGCTGCATTGCAGCACTTTTTTTTTGCGCTACGAAATAAAAGATTTGCCAGGTTTTTTTTTTAAATTTAAATGAGGACAATTTGGAGCTCTTCCTGGAATTCATCATTACAATGCATATTTTGCTTTTGAGACAATCTGTTAATAATGTTGCATTATGTAATTTGAGCATCTATTCAACTATTAAACGCCAGAAAACAAAAGTACAGTCACTCCAGAGCCAAACCCCAGCTTGGCAGTTGCTGAATCAGGGCTGTAGCTGGTGTTTGGATTCTCTCCAGGGAGAGAAAAGGGAGGAGCTGTTGCACATGGCTCTGCTTTTTTCAAACATCTGATCAGTCAGCTGCTTTCTTGCGTCGAGGCTCTGTTGCCTGCTTTTTTTTTTTCACTGTGAAAAGACAATAGCAGAATATACAAACAGTTGTCTGACTTCAAACTTCTCTGATTTTTGAGCAGTATTCGAGCCCGAATACTTTTTAAGCTTGCTGAGTCATGATGCCTGCGTGCTCGAGCTGCCTCCCCCCCTCTCACTGCCTTGATCAGCTGGCTCAGGAAACGGGCTAGAGAGTCAGCGGTAGCCGCAGCAACGTCGGTGGTCCTCTGCCGCTTGATACCTCTTATCACCAGAGAAGAGGGTCCCAACTAGCCTGTAGCTTCAGCAGGCTTTTTTTTGGGGGGGGGAGGGGGAAGCAGGGAGGTGGGGGAAGTCGATGTCATTATTATGGCAGTGTGAGTGCATCAGCAGCTATGTCACATGCTGCTAGGTGGGTCAGCCATGCAGATGGAGGTGCATGGCAGAGGCAGCAGGTTGGCTCCCCCGTCATCCAGGGTAGGGCTGAAAACGGACGTTGCTCTCTGCTGTAGCTGTGAGAGGATTCTGGCTGTCTAACACTCTTCCTTCTCTTCCTCTTACCTGAATTTCGACCTGTAAAGAGTCTGACCTGGCTGCGGTGGGCAGCAGGAGGATGCTCTTCGCCAACTGTGATGGCATGCCCGAAATGCAGCCATCACGTGTCCCGCCGAGTGTGGCAGACTTGGGTCTGGGCCTGCAATCTCTCCGTTTGTCTGGTTGGGACAGACCTTGGAGCAGCCAGGAGACTGAGTCACTCTCCTCTCCCTCCCAGGTTCAGACCAGCTCACCCTCAAGTAAGTGCTGTCCAATCTTTGTTTCCCCAGATAGTGGCCTCCCAGCCAAACCTCAAAAATACAAGAGTCGATTTGGTGTCTTGTCTAAAAATGTAATGGGAAGAGCAGAGTGTCACTAAAAACTGCAGCATCACAGAATGATGTGGCACTTTTGCTTTGCTTCGTCTGTCAACAAACAATGCAGTGAAGCCTCATATACGCTAACCGTGGTCGTTACAACATACAACTGGAATACCCTTTTAGGCTACGCCCAATTTTAATGGGTTTATTGTCGAATTCATACATTAGTTTGAACCATGGGGCGGAACATTAGAAGTATTGGCGCTGCCAAGTCATTCTGACTTGATTGTAATGCTGAAATGGCATCACTGCTTGTCGGCCCAGTTTTAACCTTGATACATTATGTCGGAACAACAAAATGGGTGAGATCTTTGAATGCGGCTTGCAGCTCAATATTTACCCCTCTCGTCACGGAGCTAGCAATGCAATTAGAAACATGGCTGCGATATGAACAAATCCACTGTTGGTTAAACTTGAAAACGGAGTTCACATGGGTGAAATTCTTGAAGATTTTTCAATTTTGAAAATACTGTATTTTCACGACATTCGGCGCACCGTATTGTTGGGCGCAGTCTCAGTAACAGGTGCTATTTCTGTATTTGACACACACAAAACATACTGTATTATTGGGCGCAGCCAGGCATGGTAAAACATACGTCAGCTTCAACATACGGCATGCTAGGGGCGTGCCTTTAGCGTCCTCTTACACGCCCACCCTTCACTCATTGGCGACCGGTACCTGCTAGGGATGTACCTTTAGTGTCCTCGTACACGCCCACCCTTCACTCATTGGCGACTGGTACCTGCTAGGGACGTGCCTTTAGCGTCCTCTTACACGCCCACCCTTCACTCATTGGCGACTGGTACCTGCTAGGACGTGCCTTGAGCGTCCTCTTACACGCCCACCCTTCACTCATTCAAAAGGTGCTCTGTCAGGCTTTGGAACTCGGCGCATACACTAGACGCTCTGCATTATAAGGTGTCCTGTCCATTTTGGAGAAAATTTAAGACTTTTATGGCGCCTTATAGTCGTGAAAATACGGTACTTGAATTTGGATTACTGTATTTTCCGCACTATAAGGCGCACCAAAAAGTCTTCCATTTTCTTAAAAGCTCACCGCGCGCCTTAAAATCTGGTGCGCCTTGTGTATGGTCATTACGGTAATACGTCGACCCCAAGATGGCTCCTTGCTGGAGACATGCTTACAATGTTATAACTTGCTGTTGGTTCAGTGAACTGTGTCGCTGCTTCATTAATTTTTTTTTGCAGCTCCGAAAAAGAGAGCTGTGGGTTTTTTTTTTAAGCACACTTTATTAATGGTTTTCAGTATCAACAAATACAGGTAGATCTTTGTCCGTCTCCGTGCCTTCTCTTCTGCCGTTTTGACTCGAGAGGCGTTCTTGACCGCCTCGGAAAAACGTATTCCTACAACCATATTCCTTCAATGAAACTATGAAAATTGAAAATAATGCATCAAAACAGAAAATCAAGCAAGAAAATGACAAAATAAATTCTATAGCCGCACTACAGAATTTATTGTGATTTCCTCGTTTGTGAATACAGTACACAACAAAGGAATAAACACTTCTGAGACAGTCCACTCTCCTCCAATTTAACTCAACTGTATAGAGCACTTTCAAACAGCCATTGCTGCATACAAAGTGCTGTACATGGAGCAACTAACATGTGTACAACCATAAAGCAATAATCGGTAACAAAGATGGTAGTAGGCACCAAACGGTGAAACTAAGTTCAAATTTACTGACATCTGATCGTTCTGGTGCATCTATGGGGCTATAGAATTTATTTTGTGATTGTTTTGATGCATTACTGTATTTTCAATTTTCTTAGTTTCATTGAAGTAATCGTTAATTTACGTTTTTTGTAGGCAGTCATGAACGGCTCTCCAGTCGAACGGAAGAAAAGGCACGGAGGCGGACAAAGACGTACCCATCTAGTGGATGCATTATAGATTGTGCCTTATAGTCCAGTGCGTGCAATATATGAAAAAAAATTAAATTATAGGCATTAATTGAAGATGCGCCTCATAATCCAGTGCGCCTTTTAGTGCGAAAAATACAGTACTTTAAACTTGAACTTTATTCACAAATTCCAATGGTAAATGGCAGACCTGGTCTACCCGGGGACCACAGTGGTGCACAAAATTAAAGTTAATAATTTTTGAAGTGTAAAGACTACTGATAACTTTGCCTAAAATTTGTATTTCTTTAAATAAAAGCAATTCATACATATCTAAATATGTCATTTATTGACATGGGACAAGATGCTTTTTTTCCCCTAAATTTATCATGTGAGCTGCTTTGCGAATAACTTGCCCTCCTGTGGTATATAATTTTGTTGGTGGGGAAATTAATGATACTTTCTATTTGAAAACTGTTGGTTTTTACAATTGCGTTAGTAGTACAAGGGAATGATGTGCAAATGTCTGCTCTTTAGCCATGAGAGCAGCATGCTTCCTTTTTCTTTTTTTTCTTTTTTTTTGTGCTTGAGTCTGTGAGGAAATCAATTTCTATTCAGTCTGCCACTTGTTTCTAAATATGCCTTGTAAACTGATGCAGCCACTTCCCAAACTGCATTGACAAATTTCAGACCTCAGTGTACCTGCTAAAAATATCTCTATGTACTTTTCCAGTGCTGGGCATCCTGAATAGTCCCTTGAGCAGCATCCTTGGAAAGCCGGCGGCCTACCTGCCCTCAGAGTCCATGAGCATGACCGCTGACTTCCTGGAGAAGTTCCCTGGCATGGCTCGCATGGCTAACCGTTTGGACTCCAGCTACTTTTTGGACTCGCGTTCTAGCAGCCCTGAAGACTCTGAGACAAGTGGCTTCAGCTCTGGTTCTGATCACCTCTGTGATGTCCTGGTATGTGGAGCAACACACATCTACATCTTACAAGTTGGGCCCGGTCCACACTTGTTCAAAGGGCAGATTTTTAAAAAAAAAATTTTTTTTTGGGTGATACTGTATACGTTGTGTATAAAGGGAGATTTTACTTAATGTATATATACACATTTATCTTGTGCTCTGTTAAATGTTCTCTAAAGCGCTTTGTTTCTGTTACAGCTATTGTGAAAATGCTAGAAATGTATTTAATTTTTAAGGCAACATAATTTAAGTTTGAGTTAAGAAACAAATCTTCAAATATAGAAGACAATATAAAATTAATCAGTTCATTTTACTTTTGAAAAATCAACACAAATGAGTCGGGGGTGGGGGAGAGGTACAGTATTCATTTTATGACAAAAGGGTTCAGGGCTACATGACAAGGTTGGAAACCACTGCACTACTGGCCAAAAAAATTTTGAACGTTGGGTTCAACATTCAAGAACTTGTAACTAATATTCATTTAAATGAATGGTACGTCTATAATCCCTTTTCCCTCAGTCTTCTCTGCGGATTTCACCTCCCCTGCCTTACGCATCAAACGTTCAAAAGGATCTGCTGCGACTGGGCTCCCGCCTAGACCCCCAGAACACCAGCTCTCCTCTCTCCCCGCCATCCAGCGCCAGCCCGGCCTCGTCTGCTCTTTCTCGCCGCTGGCGCACTGGCTCTCCATGGCCTGGCGTGGACATGTTGGACCAATCGGATGAAGCGTTTAGCATTGAGAGAGAAGCCCGCCTGCATAGACAGGCTGCGGGTAAGTGTATGAAAAACAGGTTGTGCAAACTCTGAATTGCAACGACCTCTCTTTCCTCAAAGCTGTGAATGAAGCAACCTTCACCTGGAGTGGTCAGCTGCCTCCCAGAATCAACAAGGATCCTCTCTACTCCTGCAAGGTCTTTCTTGGTGGTGTGCCCTGGGACATCACAGAAGGTGAATGTTAGCATGCATGGACTGTTGTTCACTTGGCATGAGGGCTGGGGGTTCGGGTGGGGCTTTACGATTCCCTGCACAGTGTGTGGCCGCTTCCGTGTTTACCGCACGGACACTTGTTGCTGACAGACATGCTCGGTCATCAGGGGCTTCCATGGAGGAATACATAAAAAGGGTACCCAAGATTTGGGGTTGCTTTAAACGTTATGGAAGAAATAGGTTTATGGAATGACTGTAGAGCATTCAGTCTTTGAAATGCAACATAGTCTGCAATTTAATTAGTGGAGAGGAGTACAAAATGCTACACGCACAGCTAAACAGGACATGTTGGGGCATCATATAATTCAACCTGGAGGACCGGCCTGGAGGATTAATTATATATGAGGATAAGCGATTCAGAAAATTGATGGATACATAGTGAGTGTATTGACTGCATATATTAAAAATGTGAAATGTTTTCACAATACAGTTATGAGTTTTGATTTTGACTTTTGAAACCTGCAAAATGTTTTCATGAAAGTAAAGATCATCTCTTATTTGTGCAAAAAATGTCAGTTGCATTTATCATTTGATAGCAGTCTGTTTAATGTCACTTCAAAATACAGTGAGAAAAGATAAGCGGTAAGGGTTTTTGTTTTTTTTTTTTGGGGGGGGGGATATATTGATGTCGTGTGGTCCTCACCATATCCCTTAGCACTAATTCAGAGTGGACATTTTAGAAGTGCAACTTTTTAATTGCACAACTCTGTAGTTTCTGCTCATGAAGTTGTAATTTGTTGAATTCATGGAAAGTAGTTGTAATAGGCGATTGATAACATGATGAATTGTCCCCCACAGTCTGAAACTTATTACTAATCTTAATTCTAAGGCATTTGCCATGTGTATACTTAAATTATCCACTTGTTTCAGCTGGACTCATCGACACATTCAGTGGCTACGGCCCTCTGACTGTGGAGTGGCCTGGTAAGGATGGAAAGCACCCTCGCTGTCCTCCCAAAGGTAATGTGGCCAAAGGTAATGACAAGTGGGTAGGCCAATTTTTTTTCTCCCCATCATTGGCTTTAGGGTGGCACTGTGGTGGACACATTGGCATGCTCGTGAGTTGAGTAAGTGGAGCAGATTTAGATGCAAAGTGTTTCACAAGACAAAAAAACGGTTCCCCTGGCAAGTTCATTTGGTTTATTAGAGAGGGAACGTACTGACATTCTGTACTTGAGTAGAAGTGCAATTGTATAAAAATACACATCTTTATACAGCGCTCTCACACCAGCTGTAGCTGTCAAAGCGCTTTACGGAACAGTAACTCTTGTGTTACGCTGACTACAGATATAAATAGAAGACTAGCTATGCCAGCAGCACACTTTAGCAGGTGGCTAACGGACATGTCGAAGTGGCAGCCCCTGTTGGGCAGGTCGACGTTCCCATGTTGTTCCCATTAAGTCGGAAAATGCTCATTTCGTAACCAATGGAAAAGCATGCGCTATAAATTTAACTCAATACAAGGCTTTAAAAAAAAAAAAAAACCTGTGAAGGGCTACTGCAAGTTCCCTTGTTGTACAAAGCACAATGTCCTGGCATCCACGGGCTGTGTTTTTATTATATATTTAAAATAAAAAACACACAAAATCCGCTGGATTGCCTTTAACACTCTTTGCTGAGCATTTCCATCAGCATGGAGTATGACATCTACCGATTCGTGGATTGGTAGCCATGCGTGCTTCAAAGTTTTATTGTCCAATTGCATGTAATTTCACAGCCTGACATGGAGCCAATGACAAGCTAGGTTATAGGTGACTGGGTGGAATGTTTCATGTGATTGGTGTCGCCAGAAAATGGCGAGGGCAGCTCTTTCTTCTTAGTCTAATGTATTTTAATCTTTGTCATGCATTAAAAATGTAATGACCCTATTTAAAAATTTATCAAATGCAGGTATTGGTCTTGAAATGTAACGTGTAATAGTAAAAAAATTGATACTCAGTAAGGTATTGTAAAACTACTCAAGTACAGTAGTGAAGCATTTGTAGTTCATTACTTCCCATCTCTATTATACAGCACACTGGTGTTCTCGCTAATCATTTAATTGGTTGAATGGGGTTTATGGGGTCTAATCTCTGTCCCACATGGCACAATGAACCTGTAACTGTTAATGTCACATAAACTACGTTTCCACAATTGTTGCACACGTTTTCTTGAAATGTAATGTGTTCCTACCAAGTTCTAAATCAAGGGTGTCAAACTCATTTTTGCCACTTTGTAGTTTCCCTAGGGAGGCCGTTATGACTGAAACCATCCGGTTTAATCAACCTTATTACGTGCAGTACACAAATTGATGGGCAACTAGTTTTGAAATCGGAGCCTAATAGTGACGTAAAGCCTAATAGTTCTTAACCAGTTTAGTCACTTATCAATTTTGTAGAAACGGCTAAAGCCCAACCTTGTAATTAATCCATTGGTTTTAGAAATGGCTCGTATGAATGCTGAAACCCTTCCAAATTATTTAATAAAATTTGCTTCACTGAACAAAATGATTTTAATCGATGCAAAAAGTCAGATTTTGTCAAGACAAGCTCCCCCCCCCACCCCCTACGACAGTGCTGTGAAAATATGTTGCATAATATCAGGATTAAGTAGTGGGGCTGTGAGATCCATATTTAATATCTTGTATGACTTCTATGAGCTTGGAAGACTGCATTGATTCATACAATTGATTGAAGTCTTCATTAGGAATGGCAAAGAAAGTCTTTCGTGCCGACCGGAGTTCAACATTCTTTGGTGTCAGTTTCCATACTTCCTTGATCATTCTACCCCAGACATGCGCAATGATAATGTCTGGTGACTGGGCTTCGTGGGCTGGCCGGTCCTGGAGCACCTTGATCTTTGCCTTGAGAAACTTTGATTTGATATTTGTATGTGATGCATACCATTTTGCTTCAAAATGTGACCTCTTTTTATAGATGGGACTGTGAAAACAATACTTCTCTATTTTCGGCTAATGACATCTTTCCACCCTACAAATCTATTGCACCCCCCCATAATACTGAATGTGATTAATTTTTTTTAAATTTATTTTTCCCGGCCAGGGCGGGGAATCCATGTGGACTCCAGTAGGAGTCATGTGATATTTGCGGAGGCTGTGAAATAATTATACTGAAGATTAATCTGAGAAATCAATTTGCCTCTTTGAGTATCCATCATTTGTGGGCTGTGGTCCTTGGCAAATGCCACCCATTTTGAGGCAGAACTCTACAAACTATTCTGATTGACTTGGGACCTGAGGTGACCAGGCCTGGTGGAGTTCTGCTTCAGTGGAAAAGGTGCTGGCCTTGGATTTTCGAGCCAACAGAACAGTCCTCCCAAGCCATTGTCTTGTTGTGTCTGCCGGACCTGGGCTTGTCAAAACCATCTCTGGTCTCTGTTCTTATTCTTTGTACTTGATGCTCAGAACGTTAAATGTGTCCGCTATCTCAGCAGTGGATCTCGTCTTCAGCCTCTTTATGATCAGCACTTTGGTCTTGGCCATGTTGCAGTTGAGGTGAAGGTCTGGTGTGCTAGGCTTCATTGTTAACCACATTCACTAATTGATGGAACACAAGTGAGGCTGTAATCTAGGATTGGGTGCATCATATGACGTGGCGATGTTTTCTCTGCAAAAATTTACTCAAGGGTCTTTACCAGCTGTGAATATTGAAATGTTCTTTGGCAATTTCGTTTGGCCCCAAAACACTATTTTGAAATAGCAGTTTCTTCAAATGGAACTATGAGAGTCAACTTTTACTTACCCAAGTGACAAGACTTTTTTCAGGGGCTGTAGTCTGGTCAACTGTTGTTCAAGTTACTGTAATAAAGTAATCCTTGCAATCTCGTTATGTCAATTTGAAATTTTGGTTCAGATTCAGCACCCATCATGGAAGTTGACATGCTTGATTTGCTCTTGCGCTCCAGTTATGTGGGGCTGATCTGACCCTCTTGGCTCGAGTTTGGCAAGTGTTCTGTGGTTCCCACCCCTCTTTCCCATTGAACTCGGACTAAAGGTTTGCTGTTCTTTTGCAGGCTACGTCTACCTGGTGTTTGAGAATGAGAAATCTGTGCGGGCTTTACTCCATGCCTGCTCTCAGGACCCGTTTCACCCAGAAGATAACAGGGAGTACTACTTCAAAATGTCCAGTCGCCGAATGCGTTGCAAGGATGTGAGTAGAAACTCATTCATGACTTTTGTCTGAGAATAAAATGAATATTTAAATAAAATAAGCGTCCACTTTGTGGTGACAGCCTTTCCCAAGAACTTTTTTTTTTTTTTGGAGGTTTTTCTTGCATTTAAGTTAGCGCCTGCCTGCTTTTCTGCAATCTGACTTTCAAAATAAAAGCCCTGTACTTTACATTTCACTTTGACTTCCTGGTCACTGAGGTGTAGTCAGTGGGAGCGCTGCATGTGTAACAGGGTCATACTTTGCCCACGTCTGGCCAAAACGGTGTGCAGTCGAAGTAATATTTCATATTCATGGGTCTGATAACGATAGGGGAAGGGTTCGTGTGGCAGGGCGTTCTGGTCCGAGTAGACTTCAGACTTGTCTAAGGGGAAATGGCAGTCATGTCTGCTCCGTTGTGATTCACCTAATAAATGCTTGAAAAGAGAATATCTACACTCTCATCCAGATTTGTACCAAAATTTAGGCCATTTTCATCAAAACTCCAATGCCACACTACATGTGATGTAGTTGACTGCGGCTTTAAGGTAAACGACTACGATAAATGTTTAGTCAAAGCAAAAAATTAGGTCACCAAGCTCTTGCTAAAGGACCATGGTGTGGAGGTTATTTTTTTTAAATCATGAATCAGATTTCATTTGATTTTTCCAGGCATAACTAATTTCGTGGTTGTGTGATTCCTTGAATTTAATGTTGCTATTAAAACTGCAGCCTTTACAAACCCATGTGACTCCAGGTGCAGGTTATTCCCTGGGTCATTTCGGACAGCAACTACGTGCGCTCCCCAGCTCAGCGTTTGGACCCCAGCAAGACTGTCTTTGTGGGTGCACTGCATGGCATGCTCAATGCAGAAGCGCTGGCTAGCATCATGAACGATCTGTTTGGAGGGGTCATGTATGCAGGCATTGACACGGACAAACACAAATATCCCATAGGTAAGACCACACGGGCTAGGTTTTCACCCTTGTTTTTTTCTTCCTGTCAGCTTTGCTCAATTATGGATTCTCTTTCCTATTACAGTGAAGAGCTTCCATTTTCCTTGATAGAAAAAAACAAATTTTAATGTATTGAGCCTCGGTGTGTGTGAACACTTGATCATTAATTTCCTGTGTACATGGTCATAAAATGTCATCTAAATGAGTCATATTGTGATTCTTTGGCATGACCCTGAACAATTCAAAAGGCATGCCAGGAATCTTGTGGAACTATAACAGTTTTCTAGAGAGGGTCCAAAATTCTGATCATGCACATATGATCATCAACTGCAGAAATGTTTGGTTGACCTTATTGGATGTTATTGTACCTTAATGTGTTGTTATTTTTGTTATTTTGACTTCAAAATGGCGCCGCGTGAGTGGCTGCCTTTCCAGCAGCTCCTATATTTTGTTGTACTTCTTCCTTTCATAACTTTGCTGCTGTGAAATGGGAATTTCTCCATTGCGAGACTAAGGTATTCTTATCTTATTGCCAAAGGAGCGCAGGGCAATTAAATCAGAGTTAAATTTTGTTCGCCCTTTTCAATAAAAATATGGAAACGGTTGTCGGGTACAGTCTAGCAGACTTTGTTCTGGTGATTTTGAAGACTCAGTCCAGCTCCTATATTTTGTTGTTCTACTTCTTCCTTTCATAACTTTGCTGCTGTGAAATGGGAATTTCTCCATTGCGAGACTAATAAAGGTTTTCTTATTTTATGACCATTTAAGCAAATCCAGAGATGTCACAAACTTTCTCATCACATACTAATGCTTTGGATGTGAACTGCTTGCCAACAACCCCTTGGATTCCATGGTGCTTTAGCCCTGTTTAACACTAACGACAATTGGCAAAAAGTGGTGCACGCTGCAAAGTGCAAACCAAATGCTCAGCAGCAAAAGTGTGCTTGCTTAAGCCTCATGTTGTCAATATGCTGCTGCCCTATCATGTTTCTATTTTCTCAACTTGTATTGCTATTGTATGGCTGTTTGGTTTGGTATCTGGCCCTACTGTTTGTAGTTAATGAATTCAAACTTGGTCATCTTTTGTGGGTTTAATGCAAAGTGACAAAGTATTTGAAATTCATCTGAATGTGTACAGGCTCTGGACGTGTGACTTTTAACAATCAGCGAAGTTACTTGAAGGCAGTGTGCGCAGCCTTTGTGGAGATCAAAAGCCCCAAGTTTACAAAGAAGGTACCACAAACGGTTTGCGCATTGTGAAACCTGCAGGTAACATCCAAACGTTTTTTTTTTTTTTTTTTTGGTTTTTTTTTTTTGCCCGGCTTTCTCTTCAGGTCCAGATTGATCCTTACCTGGAAGACTCAATGTGTCAAGTTTGCCTCCGCCAAGCCGGGCCTTTCTTCTGCAGAGACCAAGTCAGCTTTCCGGCAAAATAAAAACTTTGCTTGAGTACTTTTTTAATTTAAATTTACCAGATGAAAATGTATTTGTTTGTGCGCACACAGGCCTGCTTCAAGTACTACTGCCGCTCGTGCTGGCACTGGCAGCATTCCATGGACATCCTGAGCAACCACCGGCCTCTCATGCGCAACCAGAAGAACAAGGACTCCAGCTAGGAGGGGCCTGGAGTCAGACCCCTTTGGGGCCAGGCCGCAGAGCATGAGTCGGCCTGATGGCCGTCGGTGTGCGGGCGAGGCACTCCACCAGGCACTGGGATCACTGTAGGAAATGTTCACTTTTTGCACTTGCTCTATTTTTGCCGTTCACATTTGGCACTATGCACCGTGACCTTGTTGGGAGAGACAAGGGACTGTTCACTTTTCCAGCATTTTCTCAAACACTTGAGTCAGATGAAGGTTAAGAAGTGGAGGAAAATGCCCTAATTTGTTTTTGGTTTACATGTTGCATAGTGAAGAGCAGTCACGCAAGTCTCATTGCCGTTCATTGGCAAACGCCATACAGTGCCTTTAAATTTTTAGTTCCTTCTCTCAGTTGGCTTTTTTTTTCCTCCCCCCCCTTCCCAGTGCAAGCCAACTGGTGTTTCTTACTTTGGGAGTTGAATGTTGGGCTTCATTTAACCAGTCGCATTTCAGACTTTTACGCAGTTTTTTACTAATTTGTACACACAACGGTTTTAAGTCATGACATGAGAAATTTGAACAAATTCTACCTGGTGGCTGTTTTGGAGAACAAATTTCCCCCCCCCCCCCCAACTGATCAGGTTTTTTTTGGGTTTTTTTGGGTTTTTTCCTGACCGCTTTTTTATTTGCCCTGGCAAATTTCAACATGATGGGCACAGTTTGGAATTCCCACTAACTTGCTTTGTTGCAGTTGTATTGTCAAATGTGGGTTCCAGTAGTGATGGATACTGCTTCAACTTGTCATCGTTTCAAACATACCTTGAGTGAATGTTTCTTTTTTTGCACTTTTTTAATTTGCACTTAAGGAGAGGTGACAGTGGTTTTAATCACATTAGTACACTGGTAGGAGGATGTGGCTGTGAAAGAGCTGCTTGTCTCCTGTTGATTGTAAGAACTTCCACCTAGTTGATCAAATAGTCCACCCAGACCTTCAGTAGACTCCCCAGCGCACACTTTGTAAACCTAATCTGCCTTCTTTTGTGGTTGGATATGATTGCATAAGCTGTGTGCCAAAGACTGTCGTTCCTCTCGCCATTCAGTTCCTTTCACCCACCTGCTTTTTACAGTTTGAAAAGTCTACCTCATTGTGGTCTGCCAAGTTTGTTGCTTACAGTTGTGGAGTATGTTCAGATTGGGCACAATAAAGGTGTTTAAGCATTAAACTGCAGTCTGGACTGTTCATGGAAGGCCATGCAAGTTAGCAAACTGCAGCCATCTTGAAATTAAACAGTTTTCTTTATAAATCTGCCTATTTTAAATTAAGTACATGGACGTTCCAATGTAGGAAGAGTTCTTCACAGAGAAAAATGCTAGAGGTGGTTCACGCCTATACATGGTCGTTTTTTTTTGTTTTTTCTGTGAAAACCTCCTTCCTAGAGGAAGGTGTATGGCCGGGGTTTTTTTTTTTGGCCCAAAATGCCTTATTATCCATGGTCGGGTTTTTTTTCGGCTAAAACATCTTAGTATACATGGTCATTTTTTTTTCCGGCTAAAAGCGCCTGACTATAGATGGTGTTTTTTTTTTTTTTTTTTCGGTTAAAAACACCTTACTATACATGGTCGTTTTTTCCAGCTAAAAACGCCTTACTATGCATGGTCATTTTTTCGGTTAAAAATGTCTGACTATACATCAGGCATGTCCAGCTTCGGCCTGGAGGGCCGCTGTCCTGCCTGTATTCCATCTGTCTCTGCTGCAACACACCCGATTCAGATGATCAGCGCATCAGCCAGCTCTAAAGCAGCATTAGAACATTCCTGATTATTTGAATCAATCATGTTGCTCCTGGGAGAGCTGGAAAACGGGTAGGACAGCGGCCCTTAAGGACCGACTTTGGACACCCCTGCTATATACATGGTTGTTTTTTTCGGTTAAAAACACTTTCTTTTACATGGTCGTTTTTTTGGGGCTAAAAACACCTGACTATACATGGTGGTTTTTTGGTGCTAAAAACACCATACCATAAATGGTCGTTTTTTTTCGGCTAAAACGCCTTACTATATATACATGGTCGTTTTTTTTGGCCAAAAACGCCTCACGATACATGGTGTTTTTTTTTTTTTTTTTCAGCTAAAAACGCCATACTATACACATGGTTGTTTTTTTGGCGGCTAAAAATGCCTAACTCCATGGTCGTTTTTTGGGGCTAAAAACGCCTTACTATACATGGTCGGGTTTTTTTTGGTTAAAAACACCTGACTATACATGGTCGTTTTTTGTGCTAAAAACGTCATACTATACATGGTCGGTTTTTTCGGCTAAAACGCCTTACTATATATACATGGTCGTTTTTTTTTCGGCCAGAAACGCCTGACTATATACATGTTTTTTTTTTGGCGGCTAAAAATGCCTAACTCTACATGGTCGTTTTTTGGGGCTAAAAACGCATGGTCGGGTATTGTATACATGGTCGGGGGTTTTTTTCGGCTCAAAACGCCTCACTACACATGGTCATTTTTTTTCAGCTAAAAACGCCTTACTATATACATGGTCGTTTTTTTTCGGCCAAAAACGCCTCACGATACATGGTTGTTTTTTTTTCAGCTAAAAACGCCTGACTATACATGGTCGGGTTTTTTTGGCTAAAACGCCTTACTATACATGGTCGTGTTTTTTTTTTTTTTTTTGGCTAAAAACGCCTTACTATTCTTGGTCGTTTTTTCGGCCAAAAACGCCTTACTAGGTCGTTTTTTCGGCCAAAAACGCCTTACTATACATGGTCGTTTTTTTTTTTTTGTTTTTTTTCGGCTAAAAACGCCTTACGATACATGGTTGGTTTTTTTCGGCTAAAACTCCTTACTATACATGGTCGTTTTTTTTCGGCCGAAAACGCCTGACTATATACATGGTTTTTTTTTGGCGGCTAAAAATGCCTAACTCAACATGGTCGTTTTTTGGGGCTAAAAACGCCTTACTATACATGGTCGGGGTTTTTTTTCGGCTCAGAACGCCTCACTACACATGGTCATTTTTTTTCAGCTAAAAACGCCTGACTATACATGGTCGGTTTTTTTTGGCTAAAACGCCTTGCTATACATGGTCGTGTTTTTTTTTTGCCTAAAAACGCCTTACTATACTTGGTCGTTTTTTCGGCCAAAAACGCCTTACTATACATGGTCGGTTTTTTTCGGTTAAAAACACCTGACTATACATGGTCGTTTTTTTGTTGCTAAAAACGGCATACTATACATGGTCAGTTTTTTTCGGCTAAAACTCCTTTCTATACATGGTTGTTTTTTTGGTTTTTTTTCGGCTAAAAACGCCTTACTATACATGGTCGGGGGGTTTTTTCGGCTCAAAACTCCTTACTATACATGGTCGTTTTTTTCGGCCAAAAACGCCTGACTATATACATGGTCGTTTTTTTTTGGCGGCTAGAAATGCCTAACTCTCCATGGTCGTTTTTTGGGGCTAAAAACGCCTTACTATATACATGGTCGGTTTTTTTTGGTTAAAAACACCTGACTATACATGGTCGTTTTTTGTGCTAAAAACGCCATACTATATACATGGTCATTTTTTGGTGCTAAAAATGCCATACTATACATGGTCGGTTTTTTTCGGCTAAAAACGCCTTACTCTACATGGTCGTTTTTTGGGGCTAAAAACGCCTAACTATACATGGTCGGGGATTTTTTTCGGCTCAAAACGCCTCACTACACATGGTCATTTTTTTTCAGCTAAAAACGCCTTACTATATACATGGTCGTTTTTTTCGGCCAAAAACGCCTCACGATACATGTTTTTTTTTTTTCTTCAGTTAAAAACGCCTGACTATACATGGTCGGGTTTTTTTGGCTGAAACGCCTTACTATACATGGTCGTGGTTTTTTTTTTTTGGCTAAAAACGCCTTACTATACTTGGTCGTTTTTTCAGCGAAAAACGCCTTACTATACATGGTCGTTTTTTTTCGGTTAAGAACACCTGACTACATGGTCGTTTTTTTGTTGCTAAAAACGCCATACTATACATGGTCAGTTTTTTTCGGCTAAAAACGCCTTACTATACATGGTTGGGGTTTTTTTTCGGCTCAAAAGGCCTTACTATACATGGTCGTTTTTTTCGGCTAGAACTCCTTACTATACATGGTCGTTTTTTTCGGCCAAAAACGCCTGAATATATACATGGTCGTTTTTTTTTTTTGGCAGCTAAAAATGCCTAACTCTACATTGTCGTTTTTTTTCGGCCAAAAACGCCTCACTATACATGGTCGTTTTTTTTGGTTAAAAACACCTGACTATACATGGTTGTTTTTTGTGCTAAAAACGCCATACTATATACATGGTCATTTTTTGGTGCTAAAAACGCCATACTATACATGGTCGTTTTTTTTCGGTTAAAAATGCCTGACTATATACATGGTCGATTTTTTTTTCGGCCAAAAACGCCTCACTATACATGGTCATTTTTTTTTCGGCCAAAAACGCCTGACAAGATACATGGTCGATTTTTTTGGCGGCTTTAAATGCCTAACTCTCCATGGTCGTTTTTTGGGGCTAAAAAGGCCCTACTATACATGGTCGGGGGGGGTTTTCGGCTAAAAACACCTTCCTATACATGGTCATTTTTTGGTGCTAAAAACGCCATAATATACATGGTCGTTTTTTTCGGCTAAAAACGCCTGAATATATACATGGTCGTTTTTTTTTTTTTTTGGCAGCTAAAAATGCCTAACTCTACATGGTCGTTTTTTTTTCGGTTAAAAATGCATGACTATACATGGTCGTTTTTTTAGGCCAAAAACGCCTGACTATATACATGGTCGTTTTTTTGGCAGCTAAAAATGCCTAACTGTCCATGGTCGTTTTTGGGGCTAAAAACTCCTTACTATATACATGGTCGGGGGGTTTTTTCGGCTCAAAACGCCTTACTATACATGGTCAGTTTTTTAGGCTAAAACTCCTTACTATACATGGTCGTTTTTTTCGGCAAAAAAAAAAATGCCTTAGTAAATAAATATCGTTTTTTTCAGCTAAAAACACTTGACAATACATGGGGGGCGGGTCGGTTAAAAACGCCATACTATACATGGTCGTTTTTTTTCGGTTAAAAACAACTGACTATTCATGGTCGTTTTTTTTTCGGTTAAAAACGCCTTACTCCATGGTCATTTTTAATTTGGTTCAAAATGCCTTTCTACATACATGGTCGTTGCTTGGGGCTAAAAATGCCTTACTATACATGGTCGTTTTTTTTTGTTTCAAAATGCCTTTCTATCAGTGGTTGTTTTTGTTTTGTTTTTTTTTTCGGAAAAAAAACACCTGACAATATATGGTCGTTGTTTTGGGGCTAAAAATGCCTTACTATACATGGTCGGGGGGGGTTTTCGGCTAAAAACACCTTACTATACATGGTCATTTTTTGGTGCTAAAAACGCCATAATATACATGGTCGGTTTTTTTCGGCTAAAACTCCTTACTATACATGGTCGTTTTTTTCGGCCAAAAACGCCTGAATATATCCATGGTCGTTTTTTTTTTTTTTTTTGGCAGCTAAAAATGCCTAACTCTACATGGTCGTTTTTTTTCGGTTAAAAATGCCTGACTATACATGGTCGTTTTTTTCGACCAAAAACGCCTGACTATATACATGGTCGTATTTTTGGCGGCTAAAAATGCCTAACTGTCCATGGTCGTTTTTGGGGCTAAAAACGCCTTACTATACATGGTTGGTTTTTTTCGGCTAAAACTCTTTACTATACATGGTCGTTTTTTTCGGCAAAAAAAAAATGCCTTAGTATATATCATCGTTTTTTTCAG
>CAAKHF010008760.1:0-10244 GCA_901007745.1 Hippocampus kuda
ATGTAAAGTTTGAAATAACAGAATGTCGACTCTGACTGATGTATTTTCTGTCTGCGTGTTATAATGTCTCATATGTCTTATAATGACGATGTACAACCGGATGAGTATCGCTTGCTAAAGTCTAACACACACACACACACACACACACACACACACACACACACACACACACACACACACACACACACACACACACACACACACAATATTTAAAAACATGTTTTCACAAGTTAACTAACATTTTATAATGTTTTTGTAAAAATTACAACAACAACAAAAAAAGATACACATGCAGGAACAAAGTCTAAAATGCCAACGGTCGACAGCCGAGAGTCAGACAATCAGGGAAATGGCATGAAGGCAAACCTAAAAAGAAACCAAAGCCATGGAGCAATGCATGTTGGCTACATTTCAAATTGAACCTTTCATTTCTGGGACAAACAGAGGAGTTGTGTGAGCACCAACGAATAAGACAATGACGGACAGTTGAAAGTCAGCCACTCAATGCCACTCACTCGAGCCGCGTAAGAATGCATGAGGACTGATTTTGAAATTCAAATTGGATGCTTCATTTGGGCCACAAAATGAGGACGTACCCTTGAGAAAGAAGACCTTGCATCCGCACATGCAGTCTTCACGCAAACAGTCGTGTGAAGATTTAATGGCCACCACTACTGACATCATCATCACCATCACCATCATCATCATCACCATCACCATCACCATCATCATCATCACCATGATCCTTCCATTGAAAAGTGTCGTCGCCGGCTGCCAGTCGCCTCATAATGCCGCTCATTAGTAGGCAGCATAGCGATATGGTCACTCACTTTGCTTTGATATCATGTGTCAGTATCAAATGGCCGTGGGGAACAGGTGGGGGGAGATTACCGTCAAGACTGTGCTACTAATAATACTGACGCCTTCGGCGTATATGGCTTACCGCAAAGCACAATGAACAATCGCAGCAATGCAGCTTAGCTCGTTCGCTATTGTTGCACGAATGCTAAAGGGAGCACGTTGGTCTGAAAACATTGCTGGACCGATGTCAACCATTCCAAAGTGTTCAACTGGTTCAGAACATCCGTTCAGTTTTTTTTTCCCACATACCACAAATTTGTACTTGTCCAAAAATGTCATTTTTTCACCATTAAAAAAAAAATAAAATAAAAGGAGAAATTCAACAAATTCACCACTGCTCAACCAAGATGCAACATTATAATTCCATAAGGAAATTTACCATCTCATGGAAACATTGAACATTTGATTGATTGCACCCTTTGGACATCAAAATGTTAATCTCATTCAGAATGTTGATGTTATTATTTTTTTTTTTTTTTTTGGTGTCTGGAAAACATCCACTTTTCACACAATCACATATTTTCACAAGAAAAAGAAAAAAATTCGAATGAATAAAGGTGTTCGAACAATTTATCGACCAATGCAAAACATATTCCAACAAGAAATTGTTGACATTCAACATTCTCAAAAATCGCACTTTTAAAAGAAATCCACATTTTCCATGAAAACATTCTTCAGTGAATGGAGAAATGATAGAACACATTATCAGTCAAAAAAAATACTACTTTGTGACACAATTGCATATTTTCCGCAAAGAAATTCCCAAATAAATGAAGACATTTTACAGATTTTTACCCATTTTTAGTTGTTGCTGCTTTCCATCGACGGCAAGAAAGACCAAGATTAGAACAAAAAGCACTCGCGCTTGGTTGAAAAGGATCTTTTTTTTTTTTTGCCACACCTTCCGAGAGTCTCCCGACAGTCGTTAAATAAGTTGCGCTGTTGTTTTAATTGTCAATAGTAAAGCAATCTGTTCATAATTACAAACGTTTGCTTGTGGCAATTACAAAGGAGTGGCTGCAAGCGCTTTCATTTGCCTTCTTCCCTAATCTTGTCTGTAATTAGAGCACACACAAGCAGCGAGACCACTCACAGGCAAACAAGACTGGAGTGAAATTCCCATTAGGACCAAGTGCTGAGTGCTTGCAGCAAACGCGCGTGCACGCGCATAGACACGCCGATCGACACACGTACAAACGCGCGCTCACACACACGCCGTTGCCTTTAGCGGCCAACATTTCATACAGCGCATTCTAATCCATTTGTTTAGCTTTACAGCATGGCAGGATCTCATTTCAACCTGCCTGCAAAAAAAACAAAAAAAAACAAAGTGTACCGAAATGGAAAACATGTTTCACAATATGACAGCAGCATGAACCGCCATGCATGTGTGGTTCATGCTGGACAATTTTTCCAATATCAACCAAAGATCACGGGGAATGGAAGGCTGCAGATGTAAAAAATGTATCCCCACAGGACATGTTCTGAATTCCGGATGTGTTCCAACACGTCAAGAAATGAAATGGAATGTGTGGAGAAATATTTATGACTTAATGATGGCACCTACTGATACTTTCAGGACCTTAAAAAAAAAAACACAACATTGCCAATGAAGAATTAACCGTGTGTCCGACCTGTGCACAAATCGAATGATATGTACCGTATTTTCTGCACGATAAGGCACTTCGGATTATAAGGCGCACCTTCAATGAATGGCCTATTTTATAACTGTTTTCATTTATAGGGCGGACCGCATTATAAGGTGCATAGAAGCCACAATAGAGGCTGCGGTTGCATTATGCATCCACTAAATGGAGCTACACCTACGGGAATACAATACAACTTTATTTGTAAAGACCTTACACAACCGTTGCAGCTGCAACAAAACGCTTTACAGAATATTTAAAATATTACGTCTAAGAAATTAGAATATTGATCCATATATAAGGCGCATCGGATTACAAGGCGCACTGTCGGCTTTTGAAAAAATCCGGAAAACACGGTACATTGACAAATGTCTTCATTCTAGTGGAATGACTTTATATTCAGTAGTCAGTGCCAGGAGCGTGACAATTATGTCGATATTGCAATACATCTCGATATTTTGTGCCCCAGTCAATTATCGATAAGTATCTACATGCGGACTCTATGAAGGCTCTTTCATTTTGTTCATTGCTTATTATTGCGCAATTACTTGAGGGTCCGCTTGGGGGCGCACCTCATGGGAGTGGCGGGGAAGTTAACCGTAGCAGTGGACCTAGCTGACGAACTAGCATGTGCGATGTTCTGCCACCTCCTAAAAGGAAGGATTTAAAGAAAATAGTTTGGGGTATCTTTGTGATGGTCAGGAGGGAAATTCACTGCAGCTTTCTGTCTTTGCCTTTCAATTACTTGACGCATTTTCTTCCACTCCGGCGAAAACAACAACTGCATGCTGCGCAACATCGTTCACTGTCACCGCAGCCTCCATTCCAGGTTTGTCGGAGACCCCTTTTTCCCCCCACTCACTTTCGCTCGCACCGTAGCTATTAATTCTCCTCGCAGGCTGCTTGATGGAAGGCTAACAACGTTTTCTATTGTTGATACACTTCTGACTCAAGCTGCATGCTCTCAATTACAGATGAGAGATAGTTGGTAACCTGGTTACAAATGGGCTTCACTGTGCGTAGATGATGTCAGGCACCTTTATCAAAGTGGCGTGGAAAGAGGAGAAAGGAGGAGCTCCTTCTTCTCGCAGCACTGATTTTATCTTAAGCGTGCGTTATATGGTTCTCGATAAATTCTCACAGTTCAGTTGACAGTGTGGGGGGCGGGGGGGAGGCTGTCTTCTCCCTCCAGCCTAGTCAATTAAAGAAGCAACGTGTAATTTGCCTCTGGAGAGCTGCTGTTTGGATATGTTCGCATGGAGCATCTTTCCCATCTTCTGCTTTGTGATGCATAAGGGAAGTGGTTTTGTAAGAATAAATAAATAAATAAATGTTTTACATGTGTGATGTTTTGAAGAAATGACAGCTTATGAATTGGGTGGGTCGGGGAGAGGGGGAGGGGGGGTGATAACATGTAAACAAGACAAATATGAAATGGCAAATCCCCAGGAAATGATGTGAGAGTGCAAGAGATACTGTCAAGAAGCAAAAAAAAAAAAAAAAATCCGATCAAGAAATGAATTGAGTACTGTAATATAACAGAAATATACGGGCAAATCCGTCCTGCCTACAGTCTCCGACAGGCCCCAGCAAGTTCAAATGTAAAGTACGTGCTGCTTTTATTTTGCTTTTGCATGTGTGAGCAGTGCAAGCGAGCAAGAACAGACTTGTCTTGGGTGTTGCCAACTTTGAGAGGTTGTCGCTGTGTTTAGTGGCTTGACCATTCTAACAACTATTACGACAAATACTAATAATAGCGCCAACGCCATCTGAGGTCCTCATCTCAGCACCATTTGTATTTCCTGCGCAATGGAGGGAGGGCATGATGCGAGCAGCAACACCGAGGTACTACTTGACTGTCTGTAGTCACATTGAGTCACTTCACAACCAATGACTCTTATGTGAGTGAGTGCCATGCATTGCACACTGTCCAACGTCTGGTTGAAGAATCACCGTATATGACCGTATAGTACGTACATATGAATGTATATATGCTTGTGGACAGTGTCTCTGTGGCCTGAATTCAAATGACTACTGTGTGTTACATAATGAATGAGCGCTTCACTCAGGGAATAAAGATGACTGGACCGATTCCGCTTTACAACTTCTTATTTCAGGAACTTGGGCACAACTAAAGAAACGTTACCTTCGCATCACACCAAACAACAAACCAGGGCTTTATTTTATTTACAATACGACGTATGCGCATAGATTGAAGACGATCTGTTCGCTTAGAGTGTCTTAACTTAGCGTTGAAGGGTCAACAAACAAACACACCGAGCTTGGAAGGTGATGAATAATTTATTACTCCTACCCGTAATGCTAAACACACACCACCATTGCACATCTGCGACCAGTATGTCGCATTTTTATGTCAGAGTTGAGTTTTCAATAACTTTATCTTTGGGATGTGGATAACAAGAAGTAAAGAGCAGCGTGCACTTCTTGTAATCAGTGGAACACAGGTGGAGAGGATGATAACCTTCCAATTCCTCGGTGGACTGAATGACAGAATTCTTGTATGTTATATAGCGTACCTATTTTTCTTTTTGCATTAACTAGACCAGGGGTGGGAATTTAATTGAGCAAAGGGGCCAAATGAGAGACTGGAATGCTTGCAGAGGAGCGAGCCAGCATGCTAATCTCAACAATGTTTTATATTATTATTATTATTTATATACAATTGCTTACAATGAGAAAACTGTTGTCGTTTTGATGTCTTTCCTGAAAATGTCTCTTTTTTTCCCCCACCTTTTACATTCTTTACAAAGGTAGAGGGAGACAAACAAAGTAAGAACTCCGTTGCTCATTGCTACCATTGTGTTTGAATGTGCATATGGCAAATAAACATCTTGAATCTTCGGCCATAAAGTGAACGCTCGCCGGTGCCTCGCCAACATCGGAATGAAACATTCACGCCAGCAATAAATAACATTTATCACGACAGGGATCTAATAACATGTCCCACACCAACACGGCGTTGTGATTACAGGCGGCAGCTGTCGGCGATGAGAGCGTCTAAATCAGTCTTCTTATTACATTTGTCTCCCTTTCACAACCTAATTACTCTCCCCATCATGAATATCATTATGATGCTATTAAAGCCTCTTTCCAGTGCCTCACCGTGGATCGCAGAGATAGATTACCAGTATTTTTTTAATGCACATTTCCGAATATGCATCTCAACTTGACTCAAGTGATGACGACAAGATATTACATCTGAATGAGGCATAAATTCACGCTGAGGCTTAAAGAAGTCATTATTAATAAAGTGACCCCCTGTTCTTCACTGGTATAGTGATACGGCGGGGGAACGCTGTGCATGTACAGTTCAACAATCAAGTTCCTGTTCGGAAAATCACAAATCACTATTTTCCGTTTTTTTCCCTGTGGAAACGATTCTCAGCGATTCCCTGAGAAGCTCACCTCTCCACATCTTGTGTTCTTTCTCCGTAGCACCCTGTAGATACCACAAGATGCCACCGTCACCCTTGCTAATAAGAATTTAGGAATTGGTGTCAAGGACATAAGTTTAAGTGGCATTTCTCGACTATTCCAAAACGTTGCTTGCCACGGAGGAGCTAAGTTTAGCACAGGTAGTACCAGAGAGGATGTTTTAGGTCTTTTTATTGCGTGACAATTGGTATTTTTAGAGGTTGTGAAGGTGAAATTGCAATCATCTGTGAGCCATTTATTTTGAAGGTAATTTTGGAAGATGAGTTTGCGATGATATTAAACTGCTTTGGGATCCTAGTTTGTGCGAAATTTACAGGATTAACCAGTGATTCTCAATTGGTGGGGCGCGGACTAATTTGGGGTGTGTCAGGGACAGCTCGTAAAAAATTATGTGTACATTTATTCAGATATTTTTTTCAGATCAGGACAGAGGTGTACCAAGTTCCCACAGGGAACATACAATAATGGGGAAGAGTCTGGAAATGCCTCTCACTTGTGCTCTAGTCATTAGCTACTCGATAAACAAATCCAATGCAGCTCAGCCTTTGGCTAGTGGACGTCAAAGCTAGAAATTTGTTTTTGGCAGCTCGTCAGACTCATTCCAAACTGTGTTTGAAATTGTAACATCCCGCGCATGTATTTTCAGAGGCTATTTTTAAACAAACAAAAAAATGCTTTCTTGTTCTTCACGTAAAATGGGTTGCGACTGCAACAATAGGAAGACGCGGGTCCCAGGTGACAGCAGCGGAGAAACACTCTTAATATACTGTAGGAAATTGTAAATATTTTTTGGAGGGCATCGTTTACTTGTGTTTTTGTTTTTGTGTTTGGTTTTGGTTTTGTCATGGGCAGCAGGGTTCAATCTCTAGCCCCTGCAAATAGTGGGTGCTTACTGTACTTTGAAGTTAGCACTGTTAGCCTACAGCTTTTATTTTGCTAGCTGTCTACGTCCTGTTCTTGTTTACATTCATAAGACTGTCAGCTGTTATTGAGCAGCATTGTGTGAACAAAAGCGACTTTGATTTGAATCATCTGTAACTGACCACTTTTCCAAATTTGAGATAAAAGAGAAATGAATGAAGATGTCGACAGTTACGTTAGCATGTAACACTAGCTAGTAGCTAGCCATTTAAGCATCATAATAACACACTAAATATTACCCAAAAAAAAGCAACTACAATAACATAGAGAAATCATTAACTTTAGTAACGTAATGAAAAGTAAAATAAGTAGCGGTATTTAAAAATGGGTATTCAAAATGTCCCTATAAGCCATTTATGGCAGACACTAAATTGTAAATAACTGTATTCAGTGATAGTGGGACGCGTGTTATTTCAGCATGTATGCATAGATAACTCTGTTCCGCTATCACCCGGCTTTGTATCGTCCTTGGTGGAGCATCATAAAAGCTCCCGAATTGATGTTAAATGTAACACAATGAATGGATTCTTCGTCTTTGATTTTCATCGTGCAACATGAAATGTGTCTCTTTGTGAGGGCATTCTGACCTGCATGTACCTTGAAGTCTTAAACCATCAGACCTTGTCGTCTTGAAGATAAAAGATGAGTGAATTTTGTACAGGTGGAGAGGCTCTATTAACTGCATAGTGCAGTGTTGCCCCAAACAAGTTAGTAATTCTTAAACACATTTATAATCACCACTATAATTAAAATTCCTTTCCGGCCCTGATAATTCTGATCATTTCCATCAGCAGTGGCTTAACCCTGACATCAGGTGCTGGTCTAATATATTTGTTAAGCACTGAATATACACAGAAACATTGTACAATTGGATATCAATTTCAGGCAGCAGTTAATTGGAATCTTGCGTAAATCCCATCAAATGCTTTTGATTCCCATGTCTAATCTTTGACCAGTTAGTGTGGCGGTTGAACCCGATGAACGCTCTCGGGCACCTTTTTTGTCTTTTTATTCCTGTGATAGGAGGGGGACAATATCAAGGAGGCCAAGGCCCATTAATCTTCTGCCAAAGTGCCAAGGAATTGAGTTCAGAGCTGGAAAAGGGCATCTGCTGTAACATCCCCGAACAAAGCAACAGTGAGGTGTTGAAAGTCACTTTATGACATCACTTAGGCCCCTGGTAAGCGACCGATACTTGTGATAACTACAGCTGTTTTATTTTTTTGTTTCGTTTTCACAGAGACAAGACTATGCATGTTTCCGCACTTGACAACATCGCTCATCAGCCAACATCTGCTTATTTATATTGTCAAGTCAAGTCTGTTAATGCTTCATTAATAATGAAATACGGTATTTCCTCAGAAGGTGGCTCCAATCTAATGAACCTCGATTCCGTGAGTCGCTTCACATGAAAATAAATACCTTAGGAAAGAAAACGGGCAGGAACTGTGAGGATTTCAGGTCAGCATTCACATATTCAAGAGTAAACTGTGGAGGCTATTTCAACCCGGGTGCTAACAAAATACTTGGAAGTCACAAAATCAGTCACATGCATTACAGGTTATATATACTGTATATACCAGAAAGCATTCGTGTGTGACAAGAATGGAATTCAAGGCCGAGACGACAAAAAACAAGAGAACAGTTGAAATGAAGTTCGGGTGGTAACAAACGTATTGGAAAGTGAAGTAAGACAGTCGCTTGTGTGCTCCCAATGTCATTCTTTTAAAAAGGGTTTCTCCGAGTGCAATAGAAAGCCAGTAAACATCCGCTTTGATTGACAGAAAACCACTCGCTCGGCGTATCTGCTGCTGCGTTCAATTCATTGGACTCTTCAAGGTGCCACTTAAGCGGAGAAACGATAGACGCCTGAGGAGAGCAATTTTGACTGCCGACAAACTAGCAGCGCGCCACGAGCAGGTTTTCTGCTGCCAAACTGAATAGACCTTTGCCAGGATATTACGCAAGTTATTATAACTCGCATAAGGTTGGACAAAGTATATGACTGATATGATTTTGATCAATTTTCACTATTCATGAAAAGGTTTGAGATAATGGGCTCTTGGGTGAAATTCCAGGACGAATCTAAGAACTTTCTGAGATGACCGTTATTTGGCCTTATTAAACTACAGTACTTTAAAAAAAAAAAGGGCCAACTGTTCAATGGTTATCGCACTTTTTGCACAATTTTCTCACATTTGTTTTTGTCCATAAAAAGAGTTTACAAAAAAATTCAAATTAGGTATCATGCCCTGCAGTGTGAACTTAGCTTTCGAGCTATCTGACTGCAACATCTAGCTGGAAGGACGAAAACTACATGAAAATGTCGTTCATTCTGCACCATATATTCCACGGATTCTTTTGATTTCCATGGAGAGCTTACAAATCAGCGGTAAATTCTGTGATCGCGGAGTGCTGGGCGGACTGTATAAGTGAGGGCATGGCGCGGGTGTGCGCTCACATCGAGAATGGGGAATGCAAATGTTGCTGCATTGAAAAGAAAAAATCTTCAATTGATATAACACATTTATGCAATTGACGAAATAAAAAAATGAAAAAAAAAAGATAAAGGAAATACTAGGTCACCGTTTGAATGTGTGCAAAGATCCAAATGCAATCAATCATGTGTAGATGCAGTTTAAACTACTAGCAGGTGGTATGCTGTCATTTAGCATGCTAGCAACTGATGTGGACCGTTTTGTGTTATCATAATATTTGAGCTTTGATGGGCAGTTGCTAAATTATAAAAGCCCAAGGACATACATGCAATGTACCAGTTGGTGTGTGAACATCATGGCAGACCCATACGGATTATAAATTCAGGTCCTTTTGAATAATTTGTTCATCCAACAGCACTGTCAGTTCTTATTGTCTTCCAGCAAGTAAATAAAGGAGAGCTTACTTACGCGCAATCAATCTTTCCAGGGGATTTGAAATCACAATATTGAACACGAGTGTCAGCTGTGTCATTAGCGTGATTCATTTCTGCTGTTTTACATTTACAATTTTTCCACAGGAACATCGATTCCCCTTGCATGTGTGTGCGTGCGCACACACACGGGTGTGTGTTTGTGCCTTTTAATGCACACAAGCCACGTTCCCGAGTGGCTTGCTCATGTATGCATCTGACACCATTTCCTTCCTATTTTCTTCCATAATTTGAATTTGTGATTTTTTTTTTCTGCAGGGTAGAAGGCGGGGTGGATGTTAGTAGGCCCAGTAAATAAATTGTCCCCCTATTATTATTACCCACAATGCCCTGTCAGGTCCATACATCATCTCAGCACATCATAATTAATTGCACACTGAACTATTCTGTTCAATTAACCACGAGGGAATGGATGGATGGAGGGTTGGAGG
>CAAKHF010008762.1:3849-14248 GCA_901007745.1 Hippocampus kuda
CTGCATAGCCATGTATGCACACACACACACACGCACGCGCACACACACACACACACACACACACACACACACACACACACACACACACACACACACACACACACACACACACACACACATATTTCCAAATCAGCATCTCTAAATCTGAAACAATTGGTCCTCAGAAAAGCGTGGAGTGCCCTCTCTGGAGATGAGATGAGATCTTACCCGAAGTGAAGGAGTTTAAGTGTCTTGGGGTCTTGTTTACGAGGGAGGGCAGTATGGGGGCAGTTCGGTGCAGCGTCTGCTGTGATGCGGACTTTGTCTCGGTCTGTCGTGGTGAAGAAGGAGCTGACCCAAAAGTTGTAACTCTTGATTTACCAGTCAATCTACGTTACTACCCTCACCTATGGTCACGAGCTGTGGGTCGTGACCGAAAGAAAGAGATCCCGGATACAAGCGGCCGAAATGAGATACCTCCACAGGGTGTCCGGGCTGTTTCTTATAGGTAAGGTGAGAAGCTTGGTCATCCGGTGGGTGGTCAGAGTCAAGCCGCTTCTCCTTCATGTAGGTAGGAGCCAGGTGAGGTGGCTAGATCCTCGAGGCCTCGAGGATGACCCAGGACACGCAGGAGAGACTATGTCTCCCGGCTGGCCTGGGAATGCCTTGGGATGCCCTGGGTCGAGCTGGAAGAAGTGGCAGGGGAGACAGGAGTTTGGGGTTCCTTGCTCAGGTTGTTGCCCCCATGAACCGACCCTGGATAAGTGGTAGAGAATGATTGGATTGATAGATTGATGGTTGGGGCTTGAACAGATTAATTGCATTACCATTCATATGAATCAGAACATTTACCTTGATTTATAAACATTTCGAGCTACAAACAAGGTCACGGAGGTTTGTAACTTGAGGTACCACTGTATCACGTTTGAAAGTTAGTGTCAATATGTTTTGTTCGAACTAGCATGTGCTCGGATGTATTGTTTGTAATGTGCATGCTCATGGCTGTGTATCTTTTCTTTTTTGCATGGCAACTGCTGCATGTTTCTGTCCAACTATGTGCACCTCTCTGTGCCACATACAAATATATAACTCAATTAACGGCGGGGTGAAAACAAACTTCACTCAGGTCTAAATCATTAGAAGAGGATAAAAAAGACAGGAGGATCTCATGGGGGGTGACTAGGGAAGAGGAGAGGAAGAGGGCGGCAGGAAAGAGACGTTTCTCAGAAGAATTGAAGCGCAGGAGACACACTGTAGCTGGAGAAACTGAGGAGTCCAGGTAAAAATAAAAAGATCTCAGATGAAAAGAATTCCCTGACTATCTGCCCGTGGAAAGCAGGGCAGGTGGAGCCAGTGACCTGCTTTCCAATGGAATTATGGGTACGTTATGTTGTGTTCTGTTCAAGGTTTGTATTGAGATTATTGATCCAAAACTTAAAAATTAAGTACTGTACTACTTTATTTTAAATCATGAGAATATTTTAAAATGCATTTAGTGCATATCACTCTATTGTTACTATCTATCTATCTATTTTCTTATTTAGTTAGGACCTCTTTTTTATTATTCCATGCTGTCATCCCTGTATTGAAGTGATTTCTTAATTCATCCAGTCTGATAGTACTCAGATTTGGGCTCTCCCTTTCTCTCTCATATGAGTAGCTGTTGTATGTTTGACAATGATAAACCTTATACAGTATCAATGGCCCGTAACATCTACATTCACTTTTATAAATCATGGAAAAACACAATCTTTATGGCATACATATTCTCAACTGGTATATTGGTTCACAGTATCTGATCATTATCAGATTAGTTTTCTTCTCTCATCCAGGTACTAATTGCCTGATTTGACTATTTTTACATGATTGCATTTGAGATTGTCATGCAATCATGCAATATTTGTAATACAGTAATCACAATTAAGGTTTTGGACAGAGCTTCAGTTGTATCTAAAACATCCCTTTTTATGTCACTGTATTGATTTCTTTAATAGACATTCAACATGTATTTTGTGGTGCTGATTTACTAATACGAGAGAATAAAATAGATTAAGGCTAAATGCATCAAGAAATGCATGTCTTCCGCAACTATTACCACTCATTTTTTTTTTTTTACAACTGATGACAAATAATGACAACAATGAATCAACTACTAATAACAATCAGCTTCCTTGCCTTCCGTGACACAGTTTGGCATCCGTCACTGTTCATTGCATGCAACCATCTCATCAACCATTTTGTTCAATGCATTTTATGTTTTGTGTTCCAGTAGACTTTGTTTTTGTGTCTGTACGTTTGTTCAGCGCACATCTCAGATCCTTCATTGCATGCGTCCTGTGCTGTGACAACCCGGACCCCCTCCATCGTCCAGAGCAGGATCCCCTTCCATCTTCTCCCTCGGCTACACAGCCTGCCTTAACCTCCATGCGTAGTAGAGTAGAAAGACTGAGAGTCAGTATTCCAGTACTTCCTGTAAACCATTCTATCACATCAGCCAGAGGTCCAGACAGAAGAGATGCTGATGGTGATGGGCGCAGCATGTCCAGGCTTTCCTGTAGCACACTGAGTCCATCTGAGGGCATTGACTTGCAGTGGCTCATCCCAACCCGGCGTCAAGCAATCAGTTGCTTGTGCCCATGTAAAGCAGCTTGTTTGAGCAGAATGAATTTAAACACACAATAAAAAAAAAAATATGTGCAATTGACAGTGTTAACTTCGGTGAACTGGTAAACTATGTATTTGCCCTCTGACGTCTTCACTGACTGCACCATTACTGTCATAGCATACTCAAAAACAGGTGACAGATTTAATTGTCATGTAGCATATGCCAATGATCAATTTTTGTTTTGTATTTTTGGGGAAAGGGGGGCAATAGTACTTGTTTGACTTCAGGGTCAAAAGAAGCAGAAGCCTTATCCCATCATGTCTGCCAATTTAAAATTTTTCAATTTGTCCTCATGGCATATCTGCCAACTAATTTTTTTCAGTGAAGGTACAGTAAAATACAGATACTACAGTTTGTCATACTTTGGAACATCTCATGACATCCAGATGAAGGACACTCAGTGTCTTTTTTTTCTTCAGTCGGCAGATGAGAGCATCGGCGGGACGCAACATGCAGAAGAGCTCCAGTGTTAGTGGGGAGATCTACACGCAGGAGCGCACCGATGGCAGCCAGTCAGACACAGCACTTGGCACAGTGGGCGGAGGCAGCAAGAAGAGACGCTCAAGCCTCAGTGCAAGAGTGGTGGCCATTGTTGGAAACCGCCGCAGTCGTAGCACTTCGCAGATAAGTGGTCCTGGTGAGTTGCCCGGGCAAATGTTAACTCAAAAATTATGGCATGTCAAATTGTTCATGACATACTTTCTAATGTATGTCTAGGATACTGTGACACCACCAAAAAAATCATATGCACTTCTTGGTGGTGGACTGAAAAATAAAAGAAAAGAAAATAAATAGCCCGCTTTATTTTAAGATTTAAAGAGAATGACATCAAGTATTTAAAACGTTGTGATTCAATTGCTAAGGAGCTTTTAAGATAAGAAAACTTTTATTTGTCTCAAAATGGAGAAATTCCCACTTTTCTGAACTTTGTTGTGTTTCAGCTGTCCAAACTGATCTCTTTGGTACTTTTCATCTGCCACATTTTAATTATACACGATGCACATTTTATTGGGTCAACTCCAACATTCAGACCCCAAGAAATCTGTGCCTACACAAAAAGACCATGTTGCACAACAAAAGTGATTTGCCCTGGGGAGCAGACTGTACAGTACTGTGAAGAACCAATAATTGCAAATGTCCTTTTATTCTGTTCATCCCGGTTCGTCCCGGTGCACATTATCAAAAAAACAAAACAAATACAAAAATGATGTGGTTTGGAAACTTAAGGAACATTGTGGACAGCTGAGAGCCCTCAGAGCTCAGCTCCCAGTCACACATTAGACTTGCCACTCTGAATCCAACTCCCATTCGGGCAGACTCACCATGAAAGTCTAGCACCGCCTTCTCTTTCTTTAGATCAGACATAAAAGCTATTTGAGCGCACTAGTCCTGGAGGGTTGCATCTCGTCTTCTGTCACTGAAGCAGAGTGGAGATATAGGAAGTTGAGATTTTAAAAGATGGAGCGATGTATGTAGCTCACTGCAAAAAAAAAAAAAAATTCTGTCCGTGTTGGATTTTGGATCAGAGCAAAGGCAGGTAAGAAATATCTCCTATTAATTTCCCAGTTTTGGTTCAAGATAAATTTTTCTACCTTTTTTTTCTCTTTCTACCAATATAAGGCGTCAGACGAGATGCTGCATGTCGTCATTCGGGTGTTTTTCTACTAAACAATTTACTGTTTACTACTAACTACTGGATGGAGGTGGTAAATGTACACGAGTACAACTTCGGGAATGCATCACACGTACACATAACAGCATACTGAACTCCTTTTGTAGTCTGCGATACTGCTATATGTCTACACTGGCAGAGTCTGGGATACGACAATTGCTCTTTTCTTGCAACCACACGATGAAAAAATATATTCGTTTTTCCTCATATTCTTATGTTCTGTATTAAACATTAAATGGAAGCATAGTGTTTGAAATTAAAAAAATAACATATTTGGAGGCTGCTAAAAGGATTTGTACGAAAGGTTTCTACTTTCTCTCTTGCTTTTTTTTCATCCCCCTCCCAGAGGCAAAGACTAAGAAGGAGAAAGGAGCACCCATCCAGCGCAGTACAGAGACTGGCATGGCAGTGGAGCTGACCAGAAACATGAGCCGGCAGCCCAGCAGAGAGTCCAACAATGGCAGCATGAACAGCTATAACTCTGAGGGGAAGTTAGTAACTTTTTGAAATATTTTTCTATCACGCTTTACAATCAGCGAACCCTTACCATTATACAAGTTCAGACATTGTTAGTGTTCAGACTTAAAGTCACAAACAGTTAGAGAAAATCAGTGAACTCACATCCTGTCAGACTTCCGGAAAGAATAGAATTGGATTCAGAAAGAATGAACTAAAATATTTCTTCCAGAAAAAGCAGGTGACAATACCGACAAAGTATAATGGCTGACACAACACAAAGAAAATAGACAAGAAAAATCCAAAACACGTACAATAATCAAACCCATGACTAACATTAACTACAAAAAACAACTAGGTAGAGAACTAGGCAGTTTTAGAAAACATGAACGGTGGAACGTCGAGAAGAATTTGTGGCTTGGAAGCAGAGCTGTGGGCAAGGTGAATTTTCTGACAGACATGAAGATATAGAACTCCTTAAATAGTTGGCTTGCCGACGAGCAACAGGTGCGTGACCCGGAGGAGAGGCCCTACTCTGCCACCTGCTGGAGATACACGAGAACATAACATGCAAGAATTTTATCTCAATGACCCAATGGAGTTCATTTGTGAGGTTGAATGCCTTCTCAAACTATACGGCTTTTTTGATGTTGACGACGGTCACGCTGTCAGACAACCAGACAAATATCGTTCTGTGTCTTGGACCGGTTGAGACGTCACACTAGAAGTCCTTCACTGAACAAAACGCTGTCAAAACCATGCCAATGGAGGCATTATGTACGTGTGCGTTTGAACGCACCCTATTTACTAATTAACTACTAGCTTTGCAGTTAGCAAACCTTGCATGAGTTGTGATGCTATGTATACAGTCCAATATTTCCCCTTTGTTTCAAGTCACGTTTTAAATACTGTACACAACATTGTGATTGGGTGGGCCACATTCAGTCTCTCGTTAGAACTACGAGGGCACTGTCTTCCTATTGGGCAATGCTGAAGAATAAATCAACGAACGACATTGGATGTGTCACACTTGGCAAGACAAACACAAGGTGTAAGTGTGAGCATGGATGGCTGTTTGTCTGTGTGTGCCCTGCGATTGGCTGTCAACCAGTTCAGGATGTACCCCTCCTACTTCCAAAGATGGCTGGGATAGGCTCCAGTGCGCCCCATGACGCTTATGAGGATAAACGGATCAGAAAATGGATGGATGGATGAACAATGCTTCTGGTGTTTGTTCAGCCTAACTGGCAATGTGATTCTTTTGAATACATCCATTTTCCGAACCGCTTAATCCTCACAAGGGTCGCGGGGGGTGCTGGAGCCTATCCCAGCCGTCATCAGGCAGTAGGCGGGGGACACCCTGAACCGGTTGCCAGCCAATCGCAGGGCACACAGAGACGAACAACCACAACAACCGCTCACACACACACCTAGGGTCAATTTAGTGTGTCCAATCAGCCTGCCATGCATGTTTTTGGAACGTGGGAGGAAACCGGAGCACCCGGAGAAAACCCACGCAGGCCCGGGGAGAACATGCAAACTCCACACAGGGAGGCCGCAGCTGGAATTGAACCCGGTACCTCTGCACTGTGAAGTCGACGTGCTAACCACTGGACTATCGGGCCGCTTTTGAATACAGAAAATGAATTTTCAGGATGCTGACTTTTCAATAAAACACAGTTGGAGAAAAGCAACTACTTGTTCCTTGGCCAAAATAATGAGTTTTCTCTGTTTGTTGTTTTATTGCTTCTCTTAGTATCTTCTCCGGGGTCAATCTGGGAGCAAGCAGCCAGTTCAGCGACTTTCTGGATGGCCTTGGTCCAGCTCAGTTGGTGGGAAGGCAAACACTTGCGACACCTGCAATAGGTGAGATTGTGCACATGCTCACATCGTTTAGTTGCGTCGTTCGCTTTCAACTGCATGCAGATGGCATCAAAAGATGATGTTTGTGGATTGTTTGCGTTGCCATACGTTATTCTAGCATACCTTTGGTTTGATTCCAGCCCTGGTTTTTCGGAGACTTTAGCCGGTGCATTTCGTACACATAATTTCATGTTCATCATTGAAATCCACTGCTCCCAACAAAACACGACTCCTTCGTATCTTAGCACCAACTTTCTTTGTTTTTCAGGTGATATCCAGATAGGTATGATGGAAAAAAAGGGTCAGCTGGAGGTTGAAGTTATCAGAGCACGAGGTCTTGTACAAAAACCAGGATCGAAATCCCTCCCAGGTAAAAACTGTCCCCTGATTGAATTAATACAAGAGTTGAATCACGCTCTTCCTCCAAAGACATGACAATCTTTTACATCTCAGTTTGTAGACGTGTGACAAAGCCTGGTGCTTGACATTTTTTTTTCTGTTGAGAGCAACAATAGCAAGGGCACGTGAGTGCGCATGAGCACTGGAAATTGAATAATACGCTCCAGTTCAAGTTTGTCAACGCACTTTTGCATACAAAAAGATTTAATCAAGTTGACCTCCACAAAAATTGTGCTTCCGAGGGCCAACTTCAAAATAAAAACTTGCTGTCGCCGATGGCTTAGTGGTGGTACACTTGCCGGACTTGTGTGCTGGCAGCGTGGGATCAGTTCCCACTCAGTGACTGTGTGTATGTACCCTATGACTGTCTGGCGACCACTTCAGGGTGTTGTCCGCCCTCCACCCGAAGTCAGCGGGGATAGGCTCCGACATCTCCCCTCGCGACCCTGTTCAGGATCAGCGCTGTTGAAAATGGATGGAAGGATATTACTTGTTTTGATTTTATTCTGAAGTTAACTCTCGCAGCGCGTCGCAAAGTAGCCTATGAACAACCGTTGTGACGGCTGACCAGACAAGGGACACTCGTGGGGAGACCCTCACAGGAGGGCCGCTGCTTCAACAGTCTGTCAAAATACGTCCTGACGTGAAAGCACTCAGTCGTGCAAAAAAAAAAAAAGAGAGAGTCTACCTCGAGAACTGTGTTAATTCAGCGAGCTGATCACAGGGTTCCATATTGCAAATTCAGAGGATGGCAATTCATTTTTGGAATGGGTCATGTAACTCAAATGTGTTAAATTGAATTTCTTTTTATAAAACAGTAAGATTGTATTGTTTTAATAAGCTGCCATTGTGTAGCGCTGCTCTAATGATGTCGTTGCAATTAGAAAAAAAAGCTTATTTACTGATATTAAAATGACACATCTACACTTCCATCCATCCATCCATCTTCTACCGCTTATCCGAGGTCAGGTCGCGGGGGCAGCAGCTTTAGCAGGGAAGCCCAGACTTCCCTCTCCCCAGCCACTTCTTCTAGCTCTTCCCGGGGGATTCCGAGGCGTTCCCAGGCCAGCTGGGTGACACAGTCTCTCCAGCGTGTCCTGGGTCGTCCTCGGGGTCTCCTGCCCGGAACACCTCACCAGGGAGGCGTTCAGGAGGCATCCGAATCAGATGCCCAAGCCACCTCATCTGGCTCCTCTCGATGTGGAGGAGAAGCGGCTCGACTCTGAGCCCCTCCCGGATGACCGAGTTTCTCAACTTATCTCTAAGGGAGAGCCCGGACACCCTGCGGAGAAAGCTCATTTCGGCCGCTTGTATCCGGGATCTCGTTCTTTCGGTCACGACCCATAGCTCGTGACCATAGATGAGGGTTGGGACGTAGATCGACCGGTAAATTGAGAGCTTCGCCCTTTGGCTCAGCTCCTTCTTTACCATGACAGACCGATACAAAGTCCTCATCACAGCAGACGCTGCACCGATCCGCCTGTCGATCTCTCGCTCCCTTCTGCCCTCACTCGTGTTCAAGACCGCAAGATACTTAAACTCCTCCACTTGGGGCAAGATCTCCTCCCCGACCCGCAGGGGCACGCCACCCTTTTCCGACTGAGGACCATTGTTTCAGAACATCTACACTTATTAGTGACAAACCGTGCCCAGATGTGCCCTTAGTCTTTCAGCTAATCAATGATCTTGGTTGGTTGGGGGAAAAAAAAATAAGCACTAAACAACAAAAACTCTGGTGCTCATTCAAGAACCCCAGCAATGTTTTTATGTGCACCATTAAGAATATCTACAGGTATTTCTCAAAAATCTTTGCTTTCAACTGGAGAGTTAAATGTTCAAATCCCACTTGGGGCGCACAATGGTCAGACAAATGTTTATTTATTTATTTAAACTTCTGGTATCATTGTTTCGTGTCATTAGCAAAAAGTGCGCGTGGCATTAGTGGTTAGTACATCTGTTCGTCATTTCTCCCAGAGAACCTGCACGGGTTTCCTCCGGGTATGACAGCTTCCTCCCACGTAGTCGAACCTGCTTCTCACCCAAAGTCCTGTGGGGCACGCCAAGCAGTTTAGAAAAAGTAGACAGAGGGATTTTCTTGGGTCCGTTTTAAACAAAAAAGTTTTGTTCTTCTCTTCTTTTTTTACGAGCAGAAATGTCATTTAAACATTCTTCACCATCTTAGCTGTTTACCTCCTTGAAGTCTTTTTTTTTTCTGTTTCGCCCGTGCCTACAGCACCTTATGTCAAGGTCTACCTGTTGAATAATGGAGCATACGTCGCCAAAAGGAAAACCAAGATTGCACGGAAAACACTTGACCCACTGTACCAGCAAGCGCTGCTGTTTGAGGAAAGCCCACAGGGTAAAGTCTTACAGGTGAGTAGAAAAGATGGTTATTTCTCCTTTTCCTACGTTGAAAATACAAATCAGTTTAGCCGGCGGAAGTCGGATCAGCCTAGCAAATGATTTTTGCCTCCTTCAGGTGATTGTATGGGGGGACTACGGCCGCATGGACCATAAAAGCTTCATGGGAGTTGCACAAATCCTCCTGGAGGAACTGGACTTATCAAGCACAGTAATCGGTTGGTACAAGTTGTTCCCACCTTCCTCTTTGGTGGATCCGACTCTGGCTTCCCTCACACGGCGAGCTTCTCAGTCATCACTCGACAGCTCCTCTGGACCGCCCGGGGTCCGATCCTAGTGGGCCAATAGCTCTAGACCACTCTGCGAATTACTAACTCATGACCTGCACCGTAAGAAGGGAGACAAACTTGCAGCAGGACATGTAGAGCAACAACAATCAGAAAACACATCACGCAACAAGAGAGCTTTGTTGAGATCTGACAATCACTCCAATTGTGGTTCATTCCGTCTGTTCCGGGGAGTACCGTTTTTCAGTGTTCCATCACAATTTCGAGAAAGGTCTCCGTTTTTCCTTTGTGCACGCTGAAGATCGGGGGCTGTCTCCAGATGACAGGCGGTAGCTTTCAAGTTGAGCTAATGAGGTGAATACGAGATGAATGCCAAGTGACAAACGAAGCAGGGTGGCTTTTAGTAAAGCAATGAAATGTACGTAAGCATTGGAATGTATGAACTCAAGACAGAGGTCACCTGCCCCTCCCACCACATCTGCGGGTTGTGAGTGTAGTGGCATCCTATCTGCAGGGGCCTCAGCTAGAACCCCATCAGACTGCCAGCACCTCTGCCCACGAGCAGGGGGCTTCCACATGGGTATTTAGTCTGGAAGCACAGGGCCTTCTTCTGGTGCCTACACCCTAAAGCCGCGTCACTGGTCCCTCTTTCTCTCTCTCTCTCTCTCTCTCTCTCTCTCTCTCTCTCTCTCTCTCTCTCTCTCTCTTTTTTCCCCT
>CAAKHF010008763.1:0-10768 GCA_901007745.1 Hippocampus kuda
TCGTTTTTCCTCCCCCCCCCCCCCCCCCCACAATTACGACTACTATTTGTTAGTTCACCTTCGTCTATTTTGCGTTGTGTTGTGTTGTGTTATCTGATGATTCGACGAATCCTAATGATCGATTCTAAAACCACTTGATAGTGTTGAGAAATCTGAGCTCGTCACGGTGAGGATTGTTCACGTTTGAATGCAGCCTTGTCAACAGTCACCCGGCAGCTGAAAACACCTGCTCCCAAAATTCCGGGGGGAGGCGGGGGCCACTAACTTTGCTTACTCGGACTTCGACTTTGTTTCTACCGCGACCCGCATGGAGCGGATACCTCCAGAAATTCAACATTTCCTTTTCTGCTCTTTCGAGTCGTCGTTCTTTGGGCAGTTCGTCATTTTCCGACACAAGTCCCCTTTCGTGTTTGTGTGCGAGCTTTATCACGATCCTCTTTTGGCTTTCTGTTGGCTCTGTAAACCGACACCCCATTTGCATAACACCAGGCAGCTGGCAAACGGAGGGGGCACTTACACCTGTCTACCTGTGTGTGCGTGCGTGTGTTTTTGTGCGTGCGTGTGTGTGAGCCTGCGCATCAGATTGCTTTACTTCTCCGCACCTGTTCAAACGAGGACCCACGTGTCTGTTTGACAACCAAAACAAAAAATAATGAGGTGTGCAGGAAACCATCCAGTATTTGAATGGTGGTTGTTTTTTTTTTTTTTTTCCTTCATTAGATCAAGAGGCATGACAATAAATATTGCGTGCTACAGAGGCTGCCACGGTAACATGCCAAATAGATGCGGTCAAAAAGGGAAAATAAGGAAGCAAATGCAGCATTGAAATGTGACGGGTGCGATTTCATAGAGCTTCATTTCTCGTAATCTCATCAGGTTTGCGTTTTTGGAAGAAACGTGTCTTTTCCCTTTGGCTAGTGAAACAGTTGACGTGAATCGTGACGTTCTGGCTTTTCGTTTGTCTTCTCTCCAGTTGGAAGGCGACGCCATGTTCCTGAATATGCAAGAAACGGGCCTTGACTATGGCGCAAACAACCAGGTTCGTTTTTCTTTCACGTTCCTTTTGTATTTGGCTAGCTACCAAACCAAAGACTGCAGAAAAAGTCAAAAGATATGTCATGGACATTGCAAACCAAAAGTGTCGATGAAAGATGAGCACAGACATCAAGAGCAAAGCTGCGCGTCATGTTATGGCTTGTCGACTTTGTTTTTTTTTTTTTTCCGTCCAATATGATTCTGCCCTGCGACATCCTCAAGTCCTGGTTTTTGCCACCCAGTCCATCCACACTCGTACCCAGGTGGCGCCCTCACCCTACAATCTCAAAAACACGAGGGAAAATGTATTGTTTGCATTTTTTTTACTCGTTTGCTCATTTTTGTTGTTTTTTGTTGTTTTTTTTTTTTTGTTGCTCATTTATTCGTATATATAGATAGATAGATAGATATAGATAGATAGATATATCTATCTATCTATATATAGATATCTATATATCTAGATATCTACTTCTTGGTGTTTTTGTTTGACCTTTGGCCTTCGTCAGGCCTCACCTGAATCCCCCTTTTTTCTTTTTCTTGTCTCTGTGCTTCCAACAGTTTCGTGCGCCGCAGCCCCCTCAGCCCCTGAGCAAGGCGACGCCTTCCAACCCTTCCTCGCAGCACTGGCGGAGGGACGCGCACATTGCCGACACACACCGTCTGCCTTGGGTGAGTGCACCCCTAAACACACACACACACACACACAGACTCACAAACCGGTATCATAATATATTTGATAATAACTTTGTATTTAGACAAGCGCTTGTGATTGTCGCCGTATAAGGAGTTGTGAAAGCGAATGTTTGGATCCTTCCATTTTGACATCAGAAACACGCCACAAATTCACATGCAAATCCATTGAGTGTACAGAACACTTCGAAATGAGCTCAATAGCAACTAAAGTAGTTGAAGAAAGAAAAAAAGTCTCTCTCATCATAAAGCACTCGACGCAAGCACAACGTTGGAGTTGATATAGACGTTGGGAATGACTGTACTTGGAGGTGTGGCACGTTTGTCAAAGCCTCTGTTCGCAAACAATTTGGTTGAGCTTCAAAGGACACTTTGAGGTCCACCCTGGGGCTAATCAGCCTTTACCATCACTTTGAATCAAGCGTACGCCCTCGAGGACGACACGCGGCGACAAAATCAGATGGACAATTTTTATTTCACTCTTTTAAACGTCAACATTCGCATGATCGCATCTAAAACGGTGCGAAGAAGGCAGTTGGGTGCAGGTGGCCAAAAGAGAGGAAACGCAGCATTTGGAAATTGTTGAAGACATGCGGTTGGGCGAAATGTGCCGAGAACGGGGACACGACATCAACAAAAAGGACTTAATCCTGACTACATTAGTCTTTGGAGAAGCTCCCGGCGCAGGCTTTTGTGTCCGAATGAAAGCGAGAGGAGAGACGCAAGGGGCGCTAATTTATGCACAACATGAAGAAGTGACGGAAACAAACGCGACAGACGGACAAAACGTGTAATTTATGCAGCTCCCTCAGCTCCGGTAGTTTTTAAAACTCCATTAGGGCCAGATTTGTTGCTTTGGACGGACCGGCTGACCCGCGTCACCGGGCTTTCGAGATCGGAACTGACGTGGAAAGTCGGAAGGAGAGTGAAAAGAGTCCACTTGGAGCAAGCTAGCCGAACGGACGGGTGACAAATTTAGGAACGAGTCCTACGTGAGCGTCAAAACCGTGGCCATCGCCGTCCCGGAGAACTCGACGTGTCGCCACCTCCCGGTGATGCTTGACGCTGAACTGCCAAAGTAAAAGCTGTGTTCACCCCACGGGGGTCAGACCCTTTCCACCTTGTACCCCGGGGGTGCCAGATATGTCGATCGCAATCGACCGCAAACCCGCCAAATAATCCCAATTCTTTTTTTTTTTTTGTATCCGTGTACACTACACTGCAATAAAGAGCCCCCAAGCAAACTATCAGCGCCCCGGGGAGGTGTGCCGCAGCCGGGACTGAGCGCGAGTGAAAGTTTGCGGATGAAACGACTGAGTTGTCGCAAAGTGACAAGTTGAAGAAATAATAATTACAAATGAAATTTCACGCAGGAGGCCAAAGAGGGCCGATTTTTCAAAAGAGCATTTTGATGATATTCTACTGTCAGGTCATCGAGACAGTCTTAACAGATATGACAAAAAATGTGAGTTTTGAAAAGACTGCAAAGTTGTTTTTTTTTTTTATCATTAAACAATCGGCAATCGGCGAGCCTCCCAGAACGGCGCCTCCCCATTGTTTGACATTCGAGGTTGCACGCGGGAAGGATTTTAGTGCACTGATTGGCTGGGAGAAAAATCACAGCGTTCGACTTCCTTGTGATGAGGTGGGAACTGCCTCCTTGAGGAGCAGCACTCCAGTCTCCAAATGTGGGTTGCCCCATATGGGCTTCCGCGCTCCACATTCCATTTACATTTGTGGTTTCGTTTCTTTCTTTCTTCCTTTTTTTTTTTTTTTCTTCGTGCGTGCATGCGTGTGTCTCGGCTTTCATCGTCAACTGAGAAATCTCATCTTCCCGCCGTGACCGTTTCTAACACAGTAAGCATATCCATCATTCAGCCGACAACTCGCAAGTCATGCAACTCGGCAGTCGGCGTCGCATTTTTGGCTCGGCCAAAGCGCGAGAGAGATGAAAGAGAAATCACGGATGAGATTAGAAGAGCAAAACGAGCCAACGAGGGCCGGAAGGAGAAGGATGCTGAGCGATGAGGAGCAAAAGAGTCCAAGAGGGAGAGACCGGTGTGGCTAGCCAAGCAGAAAAGCCGTCACTCTCTATAAAAGATCTCGTCTGTCAGATTAGTATGAGAGGGCTTCTGCAACGCCGCCTCTTTCTTTGAGCCCTCGTGTCTCTCACTCTTCTCTCGCACCATTCCCTCACCCTCCATTTCACTCGCGTCGTCGCTCTCGGAATACTTAAGCACGGAGAGCCCTCCTCCTTCGGCATGTCACAACTCAAATTTTCATTTTCTTTTTAGCGACAGGCTATTCCCTCGCGAGGAACCGGCGTTCGACAGAGAAAATGAGGGTGATTGTTTGCTTGACTTTGATTCAAGGGTGGCTAAAACGCGGGTGCTCATTACTGGCAGAAAGAAAGGGAGACAAAAACAAAAGCACCAAGATTCAGGCTTGAACACATTGTTACAATCGCAATGCGTGCAGTGATCCCTCGCCACCTCAAGTTTTGCGGCTTGCAATATTTTTTCTAAAATTAATAATAATAAATAAAAAAAAACCCAACAACAACAAACCAGCCTTATGGGCAGCCCTGTTGTTTCATGTTGATGCACGAGAGAGAAGCTTTCCCCGCATGCCCGACAAACACCTGACCCCACTCGGCGGCTTTGTGCTCGGCTGAATCGTCACTTCTGCCGCGGGTTCGAATTCCTGCGACCGAAGGCTCGCGGTTTGATTTCCCGACCGATGTCAGCATACGGCCGAGGCTCATGAATAGGCGGCCCTTCCCCCGGCCCCTCAACTTTCAATGGCGACATCGTCGGAGTTGAACTCCGTTTTGTAAGGTTTGAAAGTGACGCCGCTCATGCCAAAATGATCTTTATTGATGTCACAAAAAAGGATGTTTGTGCTTTGCGTCGCGTCACTTCCATGCCGTGTTATGCTTGAGGACCGAGGTGGCGGCAATGTCGCAATGTGGATTGTCCGACCATGAGAGAGCAGATGGAATCGTATTTGTAGGAGGAAGATGACAGATTTTCACGGTCTCTCCAATCTCTTGTCTTCAGTCCTACCCGGTGGCCGGTTTGGGTGATGAAGACTTCAACATTCCGCCCATCACTCCCCCGACGGCGCCAGAGCACATGCTGCCCCCTCATCCGCCCCGCGATTCCTCCGGCGGAGCCTACCCCCCGCTGGATGGCGACAGCGGCTCAGCTCCGCACCACCCCTACCGGCTGCAGGGGATGAATCTGGCCGCGATGCCCGCCGGTCAGGATGGGCCGCCCGTCTTGAACCAAGATGGGGGGGCGTTCAGCCCGGACGGGGCAACCATGACCAGTACGCTCTCTGTGGTGAGTGGCGCCAAAGAATTCACGTTTGTATTTCAAGCCGCCCGTTTTCTGAAAGCCCCTATCCCAACCGTCTTCGGGGGCAGTAGGCGGGGCACACCCTGAACCGGTTGCAAGCCCAGCGCAGGGCACACACAGACCAACAACCAACCAATATGCATTTTAGACTCATGTGAAATGGCTGATTTTGACCGTGTGTGTTTCGCTCTCACGGCAACTGGGCTTTCGGGGGCTGAGCAAGGCGTGTGCGCACGCCGCTTTGTCAAACCATTTCGACCAGCTTAGCAAAAAGGAAACTTTCTCACTTTTCGACTTTCCGTCTCTGCTTGCTGTCTCAGTACGTACAACTGAAATAGAAGTACCGGTAGATGATATGGGCACAATCGACATGATATCGCAGCTTTATATTTTTATGCAATAATGTTCACCTGAGACTTTAATAACTCCGAAAATCTTCAGCAAAGTGAGGATCGAAATGTTGAACTCCTCAGTTGTTGCTCATTCATCTTAATCTTGATTTAGGTCATGAGATCATCTTTTCTTTTCTTTCTTTGATTTTTGATTTGCATTTCGGTGGCACCAATCTCTCATCTGCTGTTTGGTTGGCCTGAAACTTTTTTTCCATGTCTGTTGATCTCAGTGCCTTCCTTTTTTTCTGTCTTTCTCTTATTTATTTATTTATTCATTCATTCATTCATTCATTCATTCATTCATTCATTCCCCTCTTTACATCCCCGTGCTACTATACATTTACTGCCGGTCCATGATTTATGGTTGCCTGGCAACTATGCCTGGCTCAGCCTCATCGGGATGGAGAGAGCGCTATAGAGATTCAAGTCATCGTCTGTGTGTGTGTGTGTTTCTTTTAGAGCTAAGGCAAGATCGTTCATATTGAGATTGCAGCCGCTCTTTTGGGAGATTTTTGGCATATTTATGATGATTCGGAGAAAATTGTCCTGTGAAGTACAAAGCGCTTCACCAAATGACCTCACATTTCAACTCACATCCAGTAAACTATGGCAGCAGAGCGCCGATGTAAGGTGCTGACCTGCAAATTACCGGTAGGAGAAGCTCAAGGGCATTTTGTTCTACTGATATATATATTTTTTTCTTGAGTTAACTCAGTTTTATTTCCTTAAGTGGTTGCATGAAATGAAATCATCTGGATCCAGATTTATTTTTTTAAATAGACTATACATCTAATTGGTCGCGGGACAAAAATTAAACCACTGCGCATATCTATCTATCTATCTATCTATCTATCTATCTATCTATCTATCTATCTATCTATCTATCTATCTATCTATCTATCTATCTATCTATCTATCTATCTATCTATCTATCTATCTATCTATCTATCTTTAAGAAAAAACACAGATCCCACATACACTAACAGTAACAAAAAAAGGACTCTTGTACAAATATGGCCATTAAGATGAAACCGCCGAATGCTTCCTAATGAAGCCAAAACAAACAAGTCTGCGCTTTGTTGCTTCTTATTTCGACACACATGATCGAGAGCGGCCGAAGAGCAAAATTGAGAATAAATGGACTATTTTTCCTGTACAGTTGTGTGCCCCTAAATCTCAATATTAAAAAAAATGCCACTTGAAAATCATTTGGTGGTACACAAAATATGATACACATGGTATTTTAGAGAATTTGGTGTGCGTCTGACAGCAAACAATAATCCTTTTCACCATGGAATAAAATGAGCGTGCCTCGAGGCAATGTTTGAAGCCACTAAATGCCACCAAACCACGGCTTAGATATTTTCCACATTTTGGCTCGCCGATGCATCACTGTGACGCCTTTCTGGCTTGTTCGAGCGCCGACAGACCACATATGTCTTCGGAGACCGCAGCCGGTAATCAAGTTCTGGTAATGTGTTCTCAAGAGGGGCCGGCACACCAGACCGCATCCGCTGTGAGGTGATTCGTACCGAGAGGAAAGTGTCAACGTCGGCATCGACTGACATCCACGAACATCTCTGACGGCAGCGGACGTTGGCTAGCGTAACTTTTGGTTTCCTGAGAAACGGGCACGAAATGCAACGAAATGACGACACACTGCAATTGTGAAGCTTTATAATGACTCACAAGTGGTACTTGTAATTTTGTGCTCGTTGAATGACATTAAAAATGGGTTAAAAAAGAAAAAAAAAGTACTTGAGGCAGTTGAAGGAGAAGTTTTGGTAGTTGATGTCAAAACACCACAAAGCGGAACCTCGCCATGTCCTCCAATTAACATCCTTTGTCACTTGTTCACGCAGATGCAACAAATGGTAAACTCTGATTCTCGGTTTACTGGCAGCCAACAGCCCATTGAAGCGGCACTCGGACCCAAAAACCCAGCAGCCATCAGCCAACCCGGCCAGTTGTCCACGATCAACCAATCCCAGCTGGGACTCGCCGCCAACTCCGTCACTCACAATTCCCCATCTCCACCTGCAAGTAAATCGGCCACGCCGTCTCCGTCCAGCTCGGTGCATGAGGACGACATCGATGATGGATTTAGGGTAAACACACACACACACACACACACACACACACACACACACACACACATGTACACTATAGGCTCCTTGAATGCAGATGTGTGTAGGCGTGCACATGCATACGTGCGCGCGCGAGATAAGACCCTCATTCCCCCTGCTCATGAAGTCAATGTAATTCAGCTCCCTCCCTCCCTTTTGGGTGACTCATACTGAAAAACGACATGTTCTTGCTGATATTCTGAGGAAATGAAACAATTACAGTTGTGTGGAAAAATATTTACCCGCTTTTTTTTCTCTGTTCTCCCTGAGCGCGATGGAAAAAATGAGAAGGTAACGTTGGCTTAAGGCAAGGTAGAAAATGACTTTTTTTTTTTCTTCCAAATTCACTCCCACACCTTAAAGTCGGCTGCTTACTTCAAGTTCCGGATGGTGTGTGACATGACCGAATTGCCCGCCAGTATTATTTGCTCACATTTTAATGACAAATATGGGATGAGATGAACACATTCTTCCAGTACCTTGGAGTTAAGAATTTGACAGTGCAGGAAGTGCAAAGACAAAATAATGAGCGTGGGTGTCAAAGGCAAGGCCCCGGGGGCCGCATCTGGCCCGCCTCTTTATTTTATTTGGACCGCAAAAGCCGATCAAGCAGGTCAACTTCCATGATGCTTGCTACAATCTGAACCCAAATTTCTAACCGTGGTCATATGGAATCCAAAACAACTTGCAGGTATCGCAAGAACCCCTTCTGACATTAACATAAACAATGTGTGAACAAGCCACCATTCTTGACTTCTGATTTCAAAACTAGTCTTACCTCCATTTGTTGTGCGCTGTGCATGTAACACACAGGTGTCAAACTCAAGGCCCGGGGGCCAGATCTGGCCCGCCACATCATTTTCGGTGGCCTGCGAAAGCAAATCAAACATCAACTTCCATGATGCTTGCTAAAATCTCGACCAAAATGTAAAATTCTCATATGTAATAAATAAGCAACATATTATAAGCATTTTCTTGTTCCCAAACCCCTCATTACAGTAACTTAAACAATAGTTGAATAAACCGTTATTATTGACTTTTTAATAAGGTTTCAGTCATAACGGCCCATCCAGGGGAAACGGTAACTAAAATGCGGCCCACGACAAAAACGAGTTTGACACCCCTGATGTAATATGTGGAGGTGATGAAGCATTGAGATGGTTCCAAAAAAATTCAGTCATAACGGCCCACCGAGGGGAAAACCGTAACTCCAACGTGGTCCGCAACAAACATGCGTATGACGCCCCGCTGACATTTCTCTAGCACAGCATAAAAATTTCATAAAGCGAACTTTTTTTTGGGTGCGTGTAAAACAACAACATTCAGCCAGAACCGGTTTCGACCATTTTACCTCATGGCTCGTGTCGCTCAGGTGCTTCCTTCGCTCGTATCATCGCCGTCCTTCGTTTCGGCAGGGCAACGGAGGTGAGAAACGCCCGGCGGCGTTTGACATCTCCAAGAAAGCCAAGACGCCAAAGAAGAAGAAGCGAAAGGACCCCAATGAGCCGGTCAAGCCGGTCTCTGCCTACGCGTTGTTCTTTCGCGACACGCAAGCCAACATCAAGGCCCAGAATCCCAACGCCACCTTTGGGGAGGTGTCAAAGATTGTGGCCTCCATGTGGGACGGCCTGGGAGAGGAACAGAAGCAGGTATTTGCTGGTTTTGGTATCCTGATTTTTGAAATTTAGCGTGTTTATGAAATTAGCGGACCGCGTTGATCAGCCTTCCGGCATATATGATTGCCGAATTCGAGGGAACGCAACCCTGACAAGTCATCACTACAGTATTGGACCAGCGTGGAGCCCGCGATTCACAATTACAGTCTAGAGAGAATATTCCTGAGCACCTATGACTGATATTTCCGTCACTGTCCAATGTTTGACGCGGCGCGCTTATTAATTCAATTCCATCCGTGAAGTGATTTGAGTGGAAGCATTGCTCAAGCGGTGTCAAAAATGAAATGTCCTGTTTGTGCCTGAAGGTATATAAGAAGAAGACAGAGACAGCAAAGAAGGAGTATCTGAAACAATTGGCTGCCTACAGGGCCAGTCTGGTCTCTCAGGTATCACACGAGAACGCACGCACGCGTTCACGCGCATTGCGATGCCTTCCGGACATGACAGTGAACCGATCGTCTCTTTGGTTGTTCAGAGTTACAACGATCCGTGTGAGATGAAGCCGCCGCACTCTACCTCGTCACCTTCCTCTTCCTCCTCCGCCTCAATGTTCACATCCAAGCCGTCCGTCTACGCGGGCCAGCAGCCTTCCTCCGGCTCGCTCGCCCACCCGCTTCCTCCCCAGCAGCACCCGAGCATTTACATGCCGTACCCCCACCCGTCCAACCTCAGCCACCACCCCCCGAGCCCCGGTCTGGGGCACCCTCACCTGGCCCCGCCTCACCCTCAGATCCACGCCCAACTTCACGCCCTGCCCTCCGGAGGAACCGTGCCGCGACCCGGTTTGCCTCACCAGGGGGCGCTGTCCCTCGGCGGCGTGGTGCAAGCCTCCACCCCGCCCCACCGGGTCAGCCCCCCGCTCCACGGTCAGGCTCACCTGGGGGGGCTGCACAGTCCGCATCGGCAGCATCAGCAGCTTGGCGCGCACTCGCTGGGAATGGCGCACTCTCCGGCCATCACGCAGGTCAGTCGCAGCCTATCAACACCTTTGAAAGTCGTTTTTTTTTTTTTTTGAACAGGGGCTTGACAACACCTCGGCTGCCTCAGTTGGTCCGCCAATAATCAGAGCTCACTCACGATGCTGCTGCATGCTTTCTTTATCAACTGTACGATAAGTGCCGACAAGCTGCGTTTCGACGGCTTGAACGCGGAACGCTACGGTCCAAATTCATTTTCCAGCAGTCAATTGCTCAATGTGTATTGAGGATAAAATGGCGCCGTCCGAACACCATCACCGATTGTCACCAAAATCTGCACGCATATATTTCTCATATCTTGAAAATATGAGAAAACTCACAATCGATTCTTTTTCTCTATTCACATCCCAAGATTGCCTCTCCCAGTTGCCTCGTAGATTGAAACCATTCCATCACTTGATGACCTAAAACCTGGGGCCATCAACCATACATAGTATGGACCACAGACACCCCCCCCCCCCCCCCCCCCCCCCCCCCCCCACCCCCCCCCCCCCCCCCCCCCCCCCCCCCCAC
>CAAKHF010008763.1:10788-23201 GCA_901007745.1 Hippocampus kuda
GGACCCCAGACCCCCCCCCCCCCCGACCCTCACACATACTCACACATTCCGGTACATCCTCCTAATCCTTATCAAGAGAACAGCACAGTCAGCTTGCAATCTGCTTGCATTCAATCATGTATCAGTCTGCATTCTGCTTAAAGCACAATCGACGCTGCACTTGTTGCCCAAAAAGTTTGAATGATAATGTTTGCAGACACACGATTCACTTCAATGCATCCATAAATGTTTTCTTGCATGATGTTTGTTTCGCGCTGTAAAAGTCAAGACTTTATTTCAGCTTTATGAGCAAATATGATTTACTGAAACGTATTTCCCATTTGACTGCATCTCGCTTCCCTTTCCCATTTGAAGATTTATATATACATTCATTCATTCATTCATCTTCCGAACCGCTTCATCCTCATTAGGGTCGCGGGGGGTGCTGGAGCCTATCCCAGCTGTCTTCGGGCAGTAGGCAGGGGACACCCTGAATTGGTTGCCAGCCAATCGCAGGGCACACAGAGACGAACAACCATGCACGCTCACACTCACACCTAGGGACAATTTAGAGTGCCCAATCCGCCTGCCACGCATGTTTTTGGAATGTGGGAGGAAACCGGAGGACCCGGAGAAAACCCACGCAGGCCCGGGGAGAACATGCAAACTCCACACAGGGAGGCCGGAGCTGGAATCGAACCCGGTACCTCTGCACTGTGAAGTCGACGTGCTAACCACTGGACTACCGGGCCGCCCGATTTATATATACATACATATAAATGTGTGTGTGTGTGTGTGTGTGTGTGTGTGTATGTGTCTGTGTGTGTGTGTGTGTGTGTGTTAGTAGAGGCCCAAACTTTTTCTTCTCCTCTGAGTGGTAAGTGAGGGGAATTTTGTGTGTGTGTGTGTGTGTGTGTTACGAGGAGGGGGGGGTTAAAGAGACAAAAGAGGCAGATGGGGTCTTTGTGAAAGAGTGAAGGAGAAGAATTTGCTCAACAAAAGATGAATAGGTGAGGTAGAGAAGTAGAGGGGGAGAACCCAACCACCTGCTGTCCTCCTCTTTCACACACAACACTCCGATTAACTTCCCTTTCAGCCTGCTGTCTCAATCCGCGTGCACACACGCATGCACACACACAGACACGCGCGCACACGCACACACACTTCATGGCACCGGCTGATTTGACTCTTGGAGCATGGTGTCATAAGAGGCCTTGGCTCCCGTCCGCCTCCCCCTCCCTCTCTCATCTGCTCGTCATCCTCCTCCCGCTCCAAACTGTATCATTGATCAACTTGATGGCTGTTCTTCTCCGCCCACAAATCCACCTACCGCCACGATGACGCGTACACTCTGGAACAGCCTTTGCAATCGGCGTCCGGCGCTCGCTGACGTTTCTCTGAACGCCGGTTGACTCCCCGCTTTGATGCGATTTGATTCCAGGCCTACTCCCTCCAGCCCGAGTATCAGCCGATCGGAGGAGGTCTGATGAATAGCGGAGCGGTCATGTCATCATCGGTGGACTACCACCAGCTGAGTCGACACATGGCCCACCATCAGCCATCTCTCGACTGGAGCGGAGATTACCACGGCAACGGGTACGTGTTCGGGAAACATCGCAAGTCCCGGGAAATGGGCCTCAGTTTTTTTCGCGCGTGTGCCGATCGTTGCGTTCCCACTGCCGCAAAGTAAGGTCAACCGAGATGGGTTTTACGAGGCAGATGCCGATTCCAATATTTGGCAAAGGGAAAATGATGAGAACCGATTCATCGGCCCGTTTATTTCAAACTACCATTCATAAACTTAAAAAAAAGTCCAAAAGTCATTTTGGCGTGTTGCGGCGAGTACAACTTGGGGTGGCTTTCCACTTGGCATTTTTCCAAGTTTCGCTTTTGGAATGTCACATCTCAGGCTTTGCTAAATGTTTTTTCCAATTTTGTCTTCTGTCCTCTAGAGGTCCCCAGCGAGATAAAACTTTGTACCTGAGTTAATTTCAGAACAAAGTGACTCCCAACGTCCCGCTTCTGCCTCAGTACGGTGAGACCTCGTTCAAACCTCTATGGGAGCCAGGCACTCAAGCGGACTTGTAGCAGACTTGCAGCGGAGGCCCCCCCCCCTCTCCAGAAAAGACAGACAAAAGTCCTGACTAAATGTCGGTGGACGCAGAATGGTGTACAGCTGACAGAAAATATGAGAAACTCAACGAATGGCGCCACATCACTGTGTCCTTGAGGAAAGAGAGGACAGGTCAAAAGAGGAAGACCCCCCCCACCCCCCTGCACAAAAATTAGTTAGACCGGTTCAATTTTATCTCCTACTTAAGTGTATATTGATTCGAAATGAAAGGATGTGTTACCACAAAGGAAGTTTGTTGTTTTGGCCTGGGCTCTGAAGAGTGAAGGTTGGTGTATATAATGTCATACAGAAGCCCCTCGCAAAGGGGTTATTCTAGCCAACTGCGACAAAGCAGTATTCAGGATCACGCTTAAAAAGAAAAAAAAAAAGGGAAAATGGCATTGTCATAAATTGATCCAATATTACTAGAATACAGAGTTCATTTTCCAAGATATTGAATGCACCATTTTGCCCTTGTGACATTCCAACTTCATTCTCTTAACATGAACTATTTATATTCTGACACCTTTTGTTTTTTTTTCTTTTCTTTTCAGCGTGGCCCTCATAAAATTTTTATCAACCCTCAACAAATAAATAAATAAATACATCCAAATAAAAAAATTTATCTACCTGCTTTTTTTTTTTTTTGAAATATCTGAACTGGACTACCCGTTCTAAAAAGTTCTTAAGAGCGCTTGTAAAATACTGTCAGGTAAATGTTCATGCTGTCCCTTTTAAATCCAGTGAGTTTGTTTTCTTGACCTCCATCGTCCATCGCTGCAGCCAAAGGAAAAAGAGCACAGCACACACAAGCCCGCGATGTTCTCTCGTCGTGGCGCTCTCACATCTCTCACTTGATATGACAAAATGTCAACTCCTTATTTGCTGAATTCAAAACTTGATATGATGGCGGCTCCTCCCCCCCGTGTGTCTGTCTTGTCTGTTTTCCAGAATTGATTTGGACCCAAAATGCGTACGTGCTTGTGTGCATTCATGAGTGACCGTGTTGGAGAGAAAGTGGAGAGGTTGATATCGAGGAGGAGCGCGTTTCTCTTTTGCCATCTCGACTTCTCTGTGCGCAGAGGCTATTTATGAACCCAAAACTATTGCTTTGCTGGCTGTGTTTCAATGTTTTCAATCAAGTTATGTTTTTAGTGTTCAAGTCTCTCTTGCTCACCTTGTATCCTTTTTTTTTTTTGTATTTTATGTGTTTTGGGGCAGATGAAAGGACTCTGGGCAACAACCATGAAGATTTTCTTATTTTTAGAGTCTAAAAAATGTGTTTGACAATAAAGTCAGTGCTGCACTCATGTGCAGTCATTACTCCCAACTCTTGGTGTTGTTTATTTTCTGAGCCATGATAACAATGACACGCAGTCATGCCCTTATTTGATTATTTATTTGAGCTTTTGCATTCATTGGTAGCCGAACCATATTTAAAACACGACCATCCATCCATTGTGACTGTATATAGCAGGGGTCCACAACCACCGGGCCTGATGATGCGACAGCGTAGCGCCATCGCCCCTGATTATGTTCCACGGACATACGTTAAGCAATACGAAAGGGGCTCGATCGGTCAGGAAGAGCGAGGGCCATCTCCCGGAACGTGGGCTGTCCGTGTGTACGTGTAGCTTCGGTTACCTACGCTACAGTGGCGCACGCTCGGTCGCATCGGATGTCACCCGAGAGGAGAGGAGGTTGTGTCTGACCCAAGGAAAAAAACAAACACATTTTGGGACAAGAAAAATGCATTTGAAAAGAGGAATGCAATGACACAAGAAGGCTGTTGAATATTTTAGTTGGTACTCGTTGCAGATGAGTGACTTGAGTGTCCTGCGATGACATTGAAATGGTAGCTCGAAAAAGTCGGGGAGAATCTTAACATGTTGTCCTATTGCTCAGTTCGATTGGATTCTATCGTAAATATCACAACATGTCTTGATTGGTTTTGCCATGAAAAGTGCTTCTTCCTATAGTTGGGTTTGGTGATCACATGGTGAGCACCATCTTCCCGGTGGCCCCTCGAGATTGGATGATGTCATGGTGGGCCTGAGCAGCCTGGTCCAGTCCATACTGCTCACCGACAACCGGACGCAGCCGACCAGCTTCCATCCCGGCAAAGAGCAGCGCTGCGCACTCTTTCCTCTCTGCCTGAGCGAGAGCAAGAGCAAAATTCTACTCAGTGGACTGTTCGATGTTGGACCCAATCTTGACATCATTCTAACATCGTGACCAAAGGATGTTGACGTCTTGATATTAAATCCGACGAACAGTTTACCGGTGTGGCAGAGAAGAGCGACACTCCTATGATGCTGCTCTCTTTGGCCATTGTGTCTCTGGGGTTCATTTCGATGGAGCCTCTGGAGCCCACAATCTAAAGAGGACAACAAGAGAACATATTTGTACATGGAAAGGGAAGAGAGAGGCAGGAAAAGTCAGACAAAGGAGCAACTCGAGGACGGGGACTCTCCCGTGAGCTACGGAAGGAAACCGCTGTGACGAACGATGCCACTGACCGCCACGCGTCCTCCAAACGTCAACATTTGGAGATCACTGTTCAGGTTGATGTTGGACAACATCTCCACAATCACATCTACTCCTTGGCCTTCTGTGGCATCCTGAAAGAAAAGAACACACCCTTAAAACGAATGGCACACGCCCTCATGAGATCCGATCAAGGATTCCTATCAAAGATTTGGGTGATTTGCAGAGTCATAATATTAGAAACAGCTCTCAGTGTGCAAAGCAAGTGGAGGGTGATATTAGGCTCTCGGTCCACAGGAAGCAGAGGGGTGTGTGTGTGGGAGACGGTACCATAATTTTGCCGATATAGTCCTTCTCTCGGTGATTAAACATCAGGTGAGCTCCATTTTTGGCCGCAAGCTCAATTCCCTGTTGGGTCCCGGCAGTCCCCATCACTCTGAGGCCCAGCATGCGGGAGAGCTGACACGTTGCCAGACCGACCTATGAACACCAATTAAGATCTTGTGTATGTTTTTTTTTTTTTTGGGGGGGGGGGCTGGGAATCAGGCATGTGAAAAAAAAAATGCTCTCACCCCTCCACTGGCTCCATGGACAAGGACGGTCTCTCCAGCCTTTACATGGGCCCTGCAACGCACCCAAAAATACAACTCATTTCATTTGTCAACTGGGATGAAAGTACAAATCCATTCATTTTCAATCAAGTATAACACTTGTCTTCATTTGGGTCAAAGGTGAGCCGTGGCCTATCGCAGCTAACGTTGGGCAAGAGGCGCGATACGCCCTGCCACTCAAAGGGGAAATAGAGACAACTTAGGGTCTCGGGCGTGAGCGCTCCCTGTTCGTTGATACACAAACTCACTCAAATATGGCGACGAGATTTCAATACTCGTGTTGATAGCCACATTGGCTAAAAGGTTTAATGACCCTGAGCTGAGCCCATATCAGCTTGCCTTGACTTGACTTGCCATAGTACAGCGTCCAGCGTGTCTTTGCGCTGCGTCTTACTTGTGAACCAGAGCTCTGTAGGCAGTGAAGTATGGGATGCCGATGGCCGCTCCCTGGCTGAAATCTAAAGAATCGGGCAGCTTGTAGACGCTCTCATCTGCGGCAACGGCAAATTCCGCATAGCCTCCGGACTGGGTGGATGTGGTAAAAACACGATCCCCTGCCTGGAAAGCAACCAGACGGGAAAACATTGAAAAGTGGCGGGGGGGTTATCTTCACACAAAAAGACCTTTGTCTGGAAAAAGAAGAAACCTTGAACCTCATTTAACAAACAAATAGTTGACTTGAGGGACGGAAAAGTAGTAATCCATCAATTTCTTGTGTATAAGTAATGCAATGAGATGATTAAATATGTATTCGGTTCCATTGTCATAATGGCCCTTTGAGGGAGGATGTCACTCCAAAGTGGCCAGTGACAAAAAAAAATTAAAGAGTGATACCTCTGACATAAAGAATACTAGACTGTAGTCAACCGCAACACACCGGCTGCAGCCATTTTCGTCTTAAACAAGACCAAACGCCACACAAAAATAAAATAAATCCAAGGAAGTATAATAATGGCCGGCATAACTCCAAACATGGTGACTTTGATAAGGGGCATGCATTTTTCATGTGGTCAACAATAAGCAGTCAACTTCGGCGGTAATGCAGATGCGTTCACCAACCTTCACTGCTGTGACGCCGTCGCCAATACTTTCGACCACGCCGGCCACGTCGGTGCCTGGTGTGTACGGAAGTGGGGGCTTCCGGGCGTAGGTCCCAGCTCGGATGTAGGTTTCCACGGGGTTCACTCCACATGCATGGACACGGATTAACACCTGCACCCAAGCGCATTCATGCACAAAAGTAAAGCTTGCTCAGATCTTAACACAAGATGATGGTTTTCACACCAATGCCAGACTGAGGTCAATTGTAACATTTCTCTCCTTCTAGTTGAGATTTTAGCCATGCATGAATTTTCTGTTTGTGCTGCACCGCACAGGTATTTTGCAACCCAACCGAAACAATTGAGCCAAGCTGTTTGAAGTTGCTAACTTGCTCCAAATTAGAGACGTGTGAAAAATGTCACAACCGTCAAGTTTCACTGTATAACACACACTCAAGAGTATTTCGTAGCTTTCCAAATGTATAATTATTACAACGCATTTGTGTACACTCAGAGAGCACCTAGCGGAATGGTTCCAAAATGCGTGAACTCCCTAGCTAGAGTAACTAGTTCGTTGCGCGGCGTCAACGCTGCGTCGACTCACTTGTCCGCTTCCAGGCTGTGGAACTTTCACATCGGCGCACAGTTTGAGGACAGAAGGCTCTCCGAATTGACTCACTCGAATTGCTCTCATCACTTTGAAGCCCGACATATTGCACTGTACCTATACGGCTCGACAACAGCCGTCGCTGTTGTACGGTCGTATTGACACTGCGTTCCAAGTCCAACCAGCCGCCACGGCGATTGTTATTGCACCGCATTACCGTAATAGGCCGCAATCGAGCGGCGTTGGCCACCTTCAAAATAAAAGCTTTCAATTTTAGCACGCACGTCAGCGGTTTGGATTTAAAATAATGTAAAATCATTTCTTAACGGTCAGGCAAGGACGACTTCACCCAGGGAGAATGAAAAGTGTCTCGAAATACTGGAGCACCAAGAAGCGTTCTGCAGTTGAGACAGAAAAAAACGTCAATGAAAACTCGACATCAATAACCAAAATTTCACCAGATTTAACAAAAAGAAATTATTAAAAGATGATATTTCGTTATCCCGCAACCAGACAAGGTCTAGTCTGTTTGCGGGATAACAAAAACTGATTTTTTTAAATTTAAAATCGGGTGTAAAAAAAGTCCAAATGTCAGATGGCAAAGGCCTTTTATCTTGAAATGTAACATCAGCTCTTAACAAAAGTAGTCTGGCTGGATCGCTAGGGTGGCCTAGTGTGCCCTAGACCCGGTCTGGTTGCGGGATAAGACCCGCAACGACACATGCACGTAAGTGCGTCCGATAACGTGTGAATCTCAAAATTTTGTTTTCATCCAAAATATAACAAAATTACTAGAACACTACAGTAACTTGCTTTTCATTGGACAGCTCCCTTCTGTTTGATTGGAATTTTTTTTTTTTTTGGGTGCCCATAAATGTTTATATTGTCACACAGCTGTCAAATAGCTTGTCTTCCAAAATGGGTTTCAACAAGGACAGTCAACACAGGGACAGGTGGCGCAAAGAGAAAGAAGAGCGAGCAGAGAACAGTTTATTGACAGGCAAGAAAGAGAGGATAGATATTCTGGTCTGAAAACACGACACAATTTAACTGCAAGTGTTGGTTTAGAAAAAATAAAAACGTTTAATTTGTGATCATCTAAGCTCAAATGTTTCATTATTGGAAAAAAAGCAAACAAGTCACACTAAGTCACACATTTAATAAATGGAGATGGGGAACTGTTGAAATAGCCAAGAATCAAGTGTCATATCTAAACAGACTAAAGGCACATGTACGTTGATCTGAACCTCTCAAACCAGAGACCAAGACCAGGAACACGTGTTGAAACCTCATCCAGAACAGTTTGATCCAACGACTTGAACAAAACATTTCAGTTGACTATCTATACAGGGTCTGTCAAGTTCATCCCGCGTAATAGATCGAAACTCACGTGTACTATATTCCCATTTTGGCTCTCTCATTTAATGGACCGAGGTCGATCACCACAACAGCAAGCCCTGCCTGCTTTAAAAACGATTCTGTTTCAAATAGCGACTTGGCTCAATGTTGAGCACGACCCGTGTCGAAAGAAACAGGCGGGGGCGAAGAGGCTGTTCAAGTCTCAATGTGACATACGTGACCAGAGTCACACCGTTTACTGTTAAGGGACTCGGAAAGAGAAGGACAGAAGGCGTGGCCTGGACTCAGACTGCAGCCCCGGCTCAAACTGTTGCGACGTGATGCTGGCTCACGCCTCAAGTCCGAAGCGCACTGAGTGGTGAAGGTTCGCAAGTGCGTGGGCACCAAGCGAATATTTTTGGGGGGGGGGAGGGTGTCCCCCCTCCTGTCAGCGTTGGCTCAAGGTCGCAAACGGTCACAAAGCCATTGACCAACAATTTTAATGGTCTCAATACAGTTTTTCTTGTCGCAAACAACTTTTGAACGTATTCCAAATTTGATGGTGACAAGAAAAATGTTTGCAACCATCAATTGTTTGGGAATGTTTGGCAAAAGTCTTTGTGACTGTTTACAACATTGTACATACTCTGACAAAAAAAAAAAAAAAAAAGTTTGCGAGGTGCACGCGCACTTGCAAAGCTTCTTCAGCCCTCAGCGAAACCTTAAATTTGACGCCGTGGTTTTTACAATAGTGTAAAAATGACAGCGGCCTCCTCGTTCAGTGCAGCACTTCCAAGTCGGCCGTCAGGTTTAGATGGTGGACTTGGAGAAGGAAACTTTGAGATGGTGATTCCCGCCCATGTCATAATTATGAAGATCCATCAGAGTCTGGATGGCCTCCTCCACTGATGACATCTGGATCAAGGCCATCTTTCGGTCCCTGGAGGAGGAAGGAGCACAGAGTCAAACGTGATGTCAAAACGAGGCGCATTAACACTGGATTTAATCGACAAGATTCGGTTATGTGGCTCTTAGCGACATACAGGGCGGTATTTGCTAACTGCTATTTGCTAACTGGGGGTTCCGTCTCATGCTCAAGGATGCTCAGACATGGTCACAAGGGCTGAAAATCGAACCCCCCCCAACCACTTTACTACTGAGCCATGCCGCCCCCCCGACATCGCGCGAGTAGGCCTCATCTTTTTGCTTTGTATACTATGTATTATATTTGCTTTGGAATACTATGTAGGACAAATAATGATGTTTAAAACACCGGTTAAAGGAAACTTTGATTCCCTCCTCTTTCATCGATAACCGCTTCTACCGAGAAGGCGTACCTCGGAAGAGTTGTTACAACTGTATTCTTGTGGATGTAAATGGTGCACGGGCTACATGGAAATGGTAGGCAAGGGATGGCAGAGTGATTGAAATTCAAGGGCTTCTTACTGGAAGAACTTGAAGGCCTTTACCACCCCCCCGCTATTGGAGAACAAGAGACGCAGGTCGTCCTCTCCGATGCCGTCCCTGGAAAAAGACAAAGCGTTCGAGACACGACAACGCAACACTGTCGCACACCAACCGTAAGTAAGGTTAAGCAAAGGCCCGCAAAGCAAAACATGAGCTACCCCCGCATTCAATTGTGACATTCTTGACAAAAACGATGAGCGTAGTGGACCTTGATGAGCGGAACGTAGCCTGCCGGGCATCCATAAAAGTGGTTCTCAACTATTAGCTCATGGACAACGAGTAAAAACGACAACAACAAAAAACAACACTGCTTGTCCTCACTCAAAAGAGAGAGAGAAGAAAGGGGCTTCAATGACCACAGGAAAATGTGCATCCAAGGGTGAGATGACTCAAGAACCGTTGGTCGAGAATACTGGAACTGTAGCCAATGGGCAGAAAAGCAACACGTTCTTGGCTACATGGCTAAAAATAAAGGCAATCGAGAGGAACACTCAAGTCACGATTCACACGGTTTTGTCGTGCTCCCGGATTGGCTCTCATTCGATTATGCCGCGATACCACATGCAGGAGAGGCGAGAAAAGAACACTGGATTGTTGGAGCTCTACCGGATGTTGGAGAGATGAAGCGTCGCAGAGGGAGGAAAGATGTTCTGAAAGTTTTTGGATCCCGGCTTCTTGAAGCGATGTAGCGGAGAGCCGGAAAAATCTGCAAAGTAAGCGCACGTGAAGTCTTCTGGGGGCCAGCGAACGCCGCGTGACGCGAGCGCGCTCACCTTTGGTTAGAAGCTGGTCGTCCAGCCCTTCCCTGGGCAGAGCCACAGTTTGATGTTTGGACAGTGTCACTCTCATCACTTTACCAAACACCTTCTGACCATTCAGGTGGCTCATGGCTACAGACAAAGCAGAGAAACATGTCAGTTTCTATGTGGGGGGTACGACGTAGAGAGAGCTCGGACCACCAACACTCACCCAGCTGAGCCTGGTTACCATCTGATAACTGTATCAAAGCACTGTCCTTTTTATTGTAGAGGATCTTCACCCGCTGCACGTCGCCATAGACGCCTACACATATGGAGACACAAAGACAGAGAGACAGAGAGAGAGAGAGAGAGAGAGAGAGAGAGAGAGAGAGAGAGAGAGAGAGAGAGGTGGACCAAGACAGGGAGAGAGAAAGATAGACAGAGAGAGAGCACAGGATGTAGGAGAGCATGAGGACAGAAAAGACAGAGCAGGAGAGGAGGAGCCGACGTAGATTAAAAAAAAAAAAAAAAAGAGGTGTGAAGGACGGAAGGAATTCAGTTAGTGCTAGAGAGACAAAGGATCAGAAAGGACAGGCTCTTCCCATCTGACTGCCACTTGAATACAACACTTGTAACGCTAGTTTTGGATTCGGACCGTCAACCATGACTGATTCATTTAGCATGTGTGTGTAAAGTAAAACAGAGGAGCCGTAAAAATATACGGTGAGTGGTGAAAGAGGAAAATGCCCTTTTCAAAGCGCAGTTGTGCGACTGCACGAAAGCAGAAAAAGCTGCAGCGGAACTTTGGAGCGTCAACGCAGGGCGACGCATGTACAGCAATAATTTAAGAGGACAACCTGTAAGAGTGGGCTGGTTGGCGGCCGTTAAAATTGGAAGAACATTCATTTTGGGACAAGAGCCGACGGCGCCGTTTCACTGTTTGAACGGAGATTGGACATTTCAAATTGCAAAAGCACGTCTTTCATACCATCACTTCAAAAGACACGGGAAGATTTAACAATAGAAGGAAATCATCCGATGAGACAATTGAGCGCAGCTATTTAATTAGGAGTGAAGCAGCAAAATGCCACGAGGACTGGAATATCAGATCAATCTGTCTACATAAAAATATAATGGACACCCACATATTCAGTTTGGCACATGCCGATTCACCTACTTGCAGACACACACACACACACACTATATTATATATATAAACTATTTTTAAAATCTTTTTTTTGTTGGGGGAGGGGCAGCATTTTGGGGTGGGCGAAATTGAGCCCCCCCCCCCAACATTTAATTTCATCTGGCGTCAATTATATGCAGATTTTCTCAGATCTATCCTCCCGCACCAAAAATTCAGATTACGGTATTTGCTTCCTTTGTTTATTCCCTTCAATGTCATCGTTGCCACGTGTGCCTCGGAGCGAGGCATCGATGGGCTGCTGTAGATTTATCTGCGTTTACATTCCACTCTCGATAGGGGATGTCCAATATGCATTCCAATTGTATTGACATTTCGAAGAGACCCGATTCTGATCTGAAGACATCTGATTCTGTGCGTTGGCTCTTAATTCGGTTAATGCTGCCCTCCCCCCCCCCAAAAAAAAGAAAATCTGAATTTTGTTACCTGAGACATGCCTAAATAGAAATAAATAAATAGAGCGGAGAGTTGATTAAAAGCAGAAGCCATTAATGAAGAAATCGAGTATGCTGGTTGTATCAAAAGAAGACCTAAAAAAAGTTACTAGTATTATGGGTCAATTATTTGATTTGACGTGCAGAAATGGAGCGCAAACGACCAACCATGCTAGGATTGACCGCTGCCATTAACGGGGGAGAGGAAGCAAATCAGCCTGCCAAGAATTGATAGCCACTAAAATGCATTCTGAAAAAATAAAAGAATACTTCCATAAACGCTGGAAAACTGCCAGTATGCGTCTTCCATGAAAAACAGGGGTTGGCTCGAAAAAACAACAACAACAAAAAAAAAAAAAAACGGGGGGCGGGGGGGGGGGGGGGGGGGAGAAA
>CAAKHF010008766.1:4286-24029 GCA_901007745.1 Hippocampus kuda
TATTTATATATTTATATATATATTTATATATTTATATATATATATATATATATATATATATATATATATATATATATATATATATATATATATATATATATATATATATATATATACACACACACACACACACACACACACACACTTCCAAAACGATTCCTGTTCTTATCTGTTTGTTTGTTTTTTTTAAACATGATAACTGTTTGTATGAGTCCGCTTTCTATGAGTGACAGACTTCAACAATGTGCGAATGCCAGTTGTTGCAGCTGATAAGAGAAAACCTTTCAATCCCGCGTTTATCACAACAAAATTCTCTCCTCCTCGTCTGGGATGCCAGTTCAAAACATTGCTCTTACAGTCACAGATTCAACTACTCCACATTTTCACTCAGGACAACCGCCAACGGTGCAACATTTCCCAAGCCATGCAAGACATTTTTCAATTAAATAAGGGGGGTTTATAATCACTGAAAAAGAGAGCGAGAAAAAAATAAACCGCTCTGTGAAATGAAATCCACTGTAACAAATAATAAATTCTTACCGTAAGTCGTGCAGATAGTCGTTTCTCTATGATGTAATTTTTGTCCCTGGGACCCCTCATAGGCTGAATTTGTATTTGTCTTTTCTTTTTTCTTTGAGGTTTGCTCCTATTTTTTTTTGGGGGGGGGGGTTGAAAATACTACTGCTGTAACTGTAATTCATGGGATGAATAAAGTATCTGAATATGAATCTGTTTAACAGTTTTTTGTTTGTTTTTCCCTATTATGCATTGTTTCACAATGTGTCTTATTGATTCATTGGATGACAGCGTTATTCAACTCACCCAAAGCAACTAATGGAATCACACATCACAAAGTTGAACTTTACAAAGGATGCCCACTCTCAACATTGCTTGTTCTCATTATTCATCTAGCCACTGGCAATGGCGATATGTCAGAGCCCTGGTATCAAAGGTATTTCCTGTCCTATGTCAGAGCATAAAATCAATCTACTGTTTATGCAAATCACAGTGCTCTCTCTGTTGTAGAACCCGTCATCACTTCAGTCTTCACCTCTTTGACACATGTTCGCAGTTGCCACACTATCTATTGGTCAAAATTAATACCATAAGACTCCGATTGACCGTAATACTCCCAATAACAGCCAACTCGTGGAATCTTGCAGATCGAAACCGAGGCTACCATATTTGCACAGGGACTATTAAATGACGAGGCATTATCTCATTGAAATTTCAGACTAAACCAATCTGAGTCCCATTTTATTTATGGAAAAGATCTGTGCTGACTTGAGATGCTGAAATATTTGACCCATGTAGATTAAGGGATGAATAGCTATGGTACAAAATGTGACCTCCAATGAACTATTTTCAATCCAAAGAGTACAACCGGTAGGATCGCACCTTTTAAATGACACGTGCAGTGGTTAAAAGGAATGCTCGCTCACTATTATAATTTCTTTGTGGCCAGTCATGAAGCTGTAAACGGAAAAGGTGTAACCAGCTCACTATATATATATATATATATATATATATATATATATATATATATATATATATATATATATATATATATATATATATATAACTCATAATTATCTTATCAATTCGACTCTTATTTTGAAAACCATGCTTTTATTTAGGCGCAAGCGGTGTAAAGCAGTAAGTGTTGGGGGCTCGTGAGATATATGCACAGAATACGGTTGAGAAAAATAAAATCCTTTATTTCCATGCGTGCAGTTTTCACTCCTCCAAACATTGATGTCAAGATTATATAGTAAAAGCAACTAGCTTGTATCATGCGTCCAGAGTTTAGCTCGCTGTCTAGCTCCCACTAAGCCATACGTACGGATAGTACACATGCTTTTAAACTTTATTTATCAGGGACAAAACCCTGAAAATGAATAATATTCAGACTCACTGTAGCAGTCTTACCTTCTTTTCATCAGTCATCTGAGGTTTAATGAGCCACTTGAGTTGACAGACTTCTATTGTGATTTTGGCACGGCTGCGCCACGGGGCTGGGAAATGAATTATTAAATGCTTCCACATACCCTCTGTATTATGCTCTTGTACCCCGAGGGGTACGTGTACCCCTGGTTGGAAAACACTGTTCTAAATCAGTGATTCTCACCTGTTCTTACCCTGGGACCCGCATCTTCGTATTAATGCAAAGTCACGACGCATTTCATAAATTTGAAGGACAAAGCAGCATTTAAATCTGATCAATATATTTTAGAATATCGAATCAAACGCTGCGGGAGCCTAACTGGGGCTATGCAGATTGCTGATGGGGTTAAAGCCTCCCTTAGCCCCCATGTAGCGCGATTCCTGGAGGCAGCAGTGCCAACTACTGCACAACACTGTGCAACCCTGATTAATTTGAACAAACTTTTAACAGAGCTGAAATGTTCTTTTGGCATTTCTCTGTGTTGACTTTATCCTTTGTTTTGGTTTCTGTCATCGTGATTAGTTTTAAATTATGAAAAACTCTGTATTCAAAATAATCACTTGTTCATACTGAGGAAAGGCAAACAACAATTAATCTCGTTTTGTCGCAAGAGAAGGCAAAAGGCCTCTTTTACAGATGCACTCACAGTGGTGGAAGAACAGAGTCAAGATTAGAAACTAAGGTTGACAGCCACGGAAATCCCAATTATCTCTGATCTCGAGTTTCATACTTGTCAACTCTCAACTTGCCTGAGTATGCTGAACTTAGTCTATAGAATGCTCCATTGGAAACAGAGCTTCGTCTTTGCTCGAACTCGTCTCTTTGGTTATCTTGGTTAAGAGCCAAAATTGTGAGCCGAAACTGCATGAAATATCAAAAATACTTTTACATTACTTTCAGATCAATCAATACAAATAAATAATTGCAATATGACTTCCAGCTTATTGTAAAAGATGTACAAATTTGTTTCCATACGGAACTGTTAATTCATAGGAAAAGACCAGACTGCAGTATCTTGCAAAAAAATACTTCTAGAAATAAAACATTGCAGCATGAGCCTTGCTTTGATCTTGCTCACGGTGATTGGCAATCCAATTACTTCTGGCGTCTTCGTCCATTGTAAGTCAAGCCTCCCCATCAAGTCAATTTGTCAAAAATGTCGCATGTCAGACCAACTCCCAAATCAAGTGAATTCCTGAAATTAAACTTCACACGATTGTATTTATTTTTTATGTGTTGTTGCGATGATTTTGAGGAATGAAGTTTTTGACTTTGTGACACACAGTATGTATTCTTAACAACAACAACAAAGGGCAAATGGTACTAAGAGTGATCCCTCACAATTACTTCAGACAGGTTTGCCTTGATAGAACACGTTTTAAACTGTTGCAAATGAGATTTTATTTTGGCAAGTGATGGCAGCATGCTCAGAGTATAGTGGTCATAGGTTCAATTCCAGGCCTTTGCCTTCCCATTTGGAGTTTGCACGTTCTCCCCGTGCCTGTGTGGGTTTTCTCTGAATATTCCGGTTTCCTCCCACATTCCAAAAACATGCATGGTAGGTTAATCGAATACTCTATATCAGGGGTGTCAAACTCAGGTCCTGGAGGGCCGCTGTTCTGCCTGTTTTCCAAGTCTCCCGATTGCAACACACCTGATTCATATGATCAGATCATCAGCAAGCTCTGTGGAAGCCTGACATTGAACCTGATCATTCAAATCAGGTGTGTTGCAACAGGGAGACTTGGAAAACATGCACGACAGCGGCCCTCCGGGACCTGAGTTTGACACCTATGCTCTATTTTGTCCCTAGGTGTGAGTGTGAGCGTGGGTGGTTGTTCGTCTCAGTGTGCCCTGCGATTGGCTGGCAACCAGTTCAGGGTGTCCCTCACCTACTGCCCGAAGACAACTGGGTTTGGCCCCAGAATGTCTCACGACCCTTGTGAGGATATGCGGATTCGAAAATGGATGGATAGATTTACTTATATATATATATCTATATATAGATATAGATATATATATATATATATATATATATATATATATATATATATATATATATATATATATATATATATAATTGCATGTTATGTAATTGTGTTACATAAAAGGATACTGTAATTGTAATAATTTCAGAAAAATAATATTTCATCCTATTAATTGACGGTGTTGAAAGGCATTCAAAATACAGTTTTCTGATACAAGTGCTGGAACAAAATTTCAATACGTGTTGATCTTTTGTGTGTGTGTGCGTGTGTGCTTGTGTGTGTGTATGAATTCTTAAATGTTATGTCCACGTCATGGGTGAACGTGCTTGCGTGCATGCATGTGCATGCGTGGTGTGTGTGTGTGTGTGTGTGTGTGCGTGTGTGTTTGTGTTCATTCCTTCTGGCACTGCAGCAGATTGCTGAGCAGACAAATGTGTCTATCAGCCAAGACTCCAGGCCTTGTACTCTGACTAATCGACACAACAGAGAGAAATGCATGTGGAGTGGGAGAGGGCACTGGACAAGGATATGAATCAAGTTCAAAGAAACTAATTAGCATTCTGGAGGCTCTTATTCAGTGAAAAGTGAGAAAGTTTCTTGTAAGAAGAAGGCATATTTTGAAGCAAGAAGCAGAGTGCGATGATGGTCATGATTGTACGGTGATGCAAATACATTTCACAGCTATTTGAAATGAAGTACTAAGGAGAAAATGGTCTGATCAGATAAGGAGGAAATAAAGAGTTGAATGAACCTGTAAAGAAACCAAGAGCAGAAATAAATAATGTAGGAAAAGGCAGACCAGCTCAGCCTGAGGCCTTGACTAATATAAGATAGAAGGGCCGGTAGGGGATGACAAGATGAGGGGAGATGAAAAATACATAATGTGCAAGGAAAGAACCTTGACTAAGGCGGTGTAATGAAGGAAATGGTGATTGGAAGATGTTTTTAGCCATTCCAGTTGGAAATCAATTACATGATGGATCATTTCTTCACAATGCCTATGCATTTTAAAAGAGGTGTAAGGACATACTTTTGTGGTGCAACGTTTCATATATTGTCTCAGTAAACCTTGTCTTGTCAACAAATAAGGCCAGTCAATGTTTGAGCAGACTAATAAATAATCAAACGATGTTGCTGACGGCCAGTGGAATAGTGCTGAACTTCAGTTGAATATAATATGATGAATAGGAATATACAGTAATTACCAGAGTTGGGCATTTTACCGTCATTCGCCATCCATCAGCAGCCTGGGCACCCATCCGTTATCGTCGGTACATGATTTTGTTCAGCCAAACCAAACTGTAATCGTCAGTCCGTCTTGTTATTTTAACTACGCTTCCTTCTGTAAATTTCACTGTACTGCCAGTCCGTCAGTCAATCTGATCCCGCCCCACCCCCTAAAAAAAAAAGCAAAAAACCCATCATAGTCCAACACATGAAAAATCTAATGTCATTAAAATGGTAAATAGAGTGAGTGCACTATCTCTCAGTGGTTCTACATCATACAGTACTGCCCAAAGCACTTTACAAACACATGGACTCACTTACATTTCACTTACACACGCGCTTATTAGCCAATTTATCGAACTGGTGGCTACCTGCAGCGGGTTTATCCCCCAAAATCCCCAAAAGTTTTCATATAAAGTTTACATAACCTTGTCTTGACCAGAATCCAGTTCCGCATTGTGGCTAAGAAATCCAATGCAAACACATGAGGGGCCTCACATACTTTGTTCAAAGGGTTCATACGCACAAAAACATGGCGTGTGCACCTACCCACGTTGTCGCTCAGATGAATTTCTCCATTGTGAGACAAATAAAGGTTTTCTTATCTTATCAAGAGTGAAATGACAGTTGGAATGTGCTGTGCTCCACGGTAACTACTTATTTTTGGTTGATGGTCAGAGCGAGAGGGTGTTTTTACTTTTACGTTGTACACCCAACGCGAGGGTCAACTGGCTAATCAAACTCACGCCGCCACCATATCTCAGGTTTGGGAGCGCAGCGTGCTGACTACCGAGTTAAAAAACTGGGCTGCCGTTACAGCTCAGCACCCTATTCGAGAATGTTGATTCCAGAGGACAGTACTATAGTTTTTTTTGGCCCTCGAATTGGTTTGCCAGCATCTCCAGCTCGAAGTTCCTAATTTTTCATTAGTGACTCATGTCTCGATAATCTGATTATTTGAGCATGCAAAATGATAATTCCCACTTTAGGCAAATATTTATTGTAATTTGCATATTTATACAGCAATATGGAGAGGGAGGAGTCTGGCACACCAACATTTCCGCATTGGTTGAGATGTATAAAATGTTTAAATGTATAAAATTTGTTTGGCTTCCTGCGTATACTGTTTCATTCATCGACTTTTTTCTTTTTTTGTGCCTGCAACATTTTCTGGATTTGGCTGGACGCCGTGTTTTAATATGAACGCCGTGCAAGTCCTTATACATGAGGCCCCTGATCTCTGTGTTGTCTTCATCATTCGTGTGCTACCATGCTCTATTCCTAGTATGATCCCTTTAAACCCACATTTCTCCTTGTGCAAGGAGCACAAGGAGAAACACTTGTGCTTTGTTACTATTCTCCATACTTAGTAGTGCTTTGTTATTATTTTCTCATTGTACATTTATGTTGCTAATTTTCTTACTCGTCAGGAGTGGTTTATAGTTATTAGCCTTTATTGTTGTATTTTGTTTTACCAACTCCTTTGTTGCCCTTTATGCTCCCAGTTTCCGCATTTTAATTTTATTTTTACTCTACCTACTCATAAATATCACCTTTGTTTGAACTCTGACTGATTTACATAGAGATGCAGTAGTGGAATTGACCGGAGGGCCTGTCTTGAGAGAAAAATATTGAACCTCGGCATGGGGTAAAATCATATCACTTCAACTAGTCTGTAAATGGCCAGACAGACTTGGCAACTTTCTGAGAAAGTGAGAAAGAGGACAGAGTGTATCGGCAGTATAATGTGTACTGGACCGTAAAGATAAGTGTCGCTCGGAGCAGAGTTTCAGACAGTAACATGCAGAATGAAGACACTCATTAAAAAGCTGGAAGTGAGGGAGAGGGAAAAAAAAATAATGGACCATGTGAAAAGTAATCAAATCAAAGCCCAGAAGTGTTGGCGCATTCAGCTCTATCTTTTGTGTATGACTGTTTAACTTTTCATCAGCCCCTCTATCTGCTGACTCTGACACTTCATGATGAAAACCCCTTGGCTCATTTGTGGGATCAATGTAGTGGGGTCATAAAGTCCAGTCATAGATTATATAATAACATTATGGGTATGCCCTATAATATGGTCATCAGTATGTGATCTATATATATGCAAGATCCGCTTGGTTGCGTGACATAAATTCATATCGCTGTCCACTGAACAGAAGAGATGCCACTATAATCGTGCAGTCACGGGTAATTTAATTGTAAAATGCTTGGAATATGAATGGCACTCAAAAGGGGAGGGTAGAAATGCAATGAGCGTGAGCAAAGGAGCTGCTGATACAGCAAAAATAGCAATGCATGTAGTTTGTCCTCTACTTTATTTGAGCATGGACACATTTGTGTGTCAAAGGAATGCTCACTACTTTTAATTCAGTTCTGCGTGTGTATGTGCGAGCAGTATATACTGTAAGTATGCGTCTCACAACTCCCTGCATCAGCATGAGAGTTCAAAGACAATGGTCCACTGAGGCTGTTCTGGCACATTCAGGTGCTAGTGCTCACTCAAACACAGCTGCCTGCATACACACAAATGCAGCAACAACACTTTTGTTAAGCAGCTCAGTCCTGAATCAGCAATAAGAGACTTACAGACAATCCCGCAGAGGTTAAATGTTCTATTTACTATTTCAGACACAGTCATGCACACACATCCACAGAAAAACAAACAAAATTGAATGGCTGCTTTCCTTGAAGCTTCCCAATGTTAACCACAATTCCTGTAAAATCAGTGCAAACAGCCCCGCTGCACAGATGGAAAAGAAACACTGAAACACATCCTCTTTGTTGGGCCTTCAAGGATATAATTTAACATTTTATTTTCAGTGTATTTTTGGGCAGCGTTGTCAGCTGCATTTCCTGTAATCCTGTTCCAAATATAGGCTATACCGCATCCAAAGAATACGAACCTTTGAGGGAAAACTAAGAAAAAAACATGCAAACTGACAATTATCTCAACCGAGGAAGTTGTGATTTTACCGCGCATATCTCACAGTTTTTTTCCCATGCAGTCAGACCGCAGACCATGTGCAGGCCAAACCATGTCGCGTAATCCATACGATCGAACCCACAACCTCTGGGTTGGGAGACGACCCCACTCTACCACTGAGCTGTGCAATGCACTTGCCAGGGTACAAAATTGGTGCAACCCACCCCCCTTTGCCCCCAGTACATGGAAAAAGAAAAGTCTCAAGCATAAATCGCGAGAGGAGAGTGAGAGAGAGAGATAAAGAAAGAATAAGGGCAAAAGGGGTTCCCTCTTAGTGGCCCGGTGGTCCAGTCGTTAGCGCGTCGACCTCACAATGCAGAGGTACCGGGTTCAATTCCAGCTCCGGCCTCCCTGTGTGGAGTTTGCATGTTCTCCCCGGGAGTGCGTGGGTTTTCTCCGGGTATTCCGGTTTCCTCCCACATTCCAAAAACATGCGTGGCAGGCTGATTGAACACTCCAAATTGTCCCTAGGTGTGAGTGTGTGGGCGGATGGTTGTTCGTCTCTGTGTGCCCTGCGATTGGCTGGCAACCAGTTCAGGGTGTCCCCTGCCTACTGCCCGAAGACTGCTGGGATAGGCTCCAGCATCCCCCGCGACCCTAGTGAGGATCAAGCGGTTCGGAAAAATGAATGAATGAATGAATAAATAAATACAATGTAAGTAGAAGTTGATTATTCATTTATATATTTATTTAGTACGTTTACATGCAGTCTTATCACTACATTAGTCAGCTAACATGAAGACAGCTTATTTGAATCGGACGTGAAATATCATACATCCTTTTTTTTTTTTTTTTTGGTGATGATCAAAGTGGCTTTGACTTTGTGGATGCAGTGAAAGATTGTGACATGCATCTAATTTCAGCGTGATCCAGTTGGCTGGTTTACTGACAGTGATGGCACCAGATCAAGGACCGTTTTTTCGAGTCCACATTTTGTTGCTCAATTTTTACTCATCTTTGTAATTTCTTCCTGTCTCTGGTTCTGTTGACAGCATCAGCATTATGTTCTTCTACATCGGAGCTTCTTACTTGGCTCTATTTATTCATTTATTCTTTTTTTTTTCTGCAGTCACTTTGGTACCCAATTAATTATCACAAATACAGCTTCACTATAAAATTCACAAGATTTGTGTTCATTGTTTTTGGTTTATATGGCAGTGGTGGTACTTCATGATGAATTATGTAGCTCCCCCCAAGTCTCTGTTTCGTATTTCACTCGGGGGAGAGCACATATGAATTGATCATCATTTTCTAAGTTCTGTTATTTATGGTTTCTGTTACATGCTATTCCAGATAATGTGAAAACCTCAGAATCACAGCAAAATAATATATTTGGATTGCAGAGTTATTTATCAAAGTTGTGTCTATAAAGCGGTGTGTGGGCAGGAGGGGAGGCAAATTAATGTTTTCAAGGTATAGTTAAGCTGTGTGTAAAGCTCAAGTTAAATTTTACAGTAAAAACACTTAGACATAATCAAAAGTAGGAATTGTTTCTATGTTGTGTGTATGTGCTCCCTGTACAGCAGCTGAACACGTTTCTATGACTTCGAACACCAAGCCGATGAACAGAGCAATGCACTTACCGTGCATTAGTGCTGTTGCTGGCCTGCCAACTTTGTAATTGTTTCCAAAGTTTTCAACACCTGGCAAAGCACAGGGCATACTGTTTTCTCATCAAAAATGTATTACATCCAGTTTTGCTAGAGAAGAAAAGATTTGGGGGATAAACAAATGAGCATAATTATAAATATTTCATTATACTGTAGTTGACAGGTAGTTTTGTGCCAAAAATGTTGCTTATACAACCTCAAAGGCATTCTGTTTCAAAGGTTATCTCTTTTTATTGTATTTATTTATTTACTATAAATTTAAAAACACTTTCTTTTGGCTTGTTTAATAGAGAGGAACACTGATGCCATTGTGCAATGAGTTACCCAAATGCCAAAGAATAACATGTAGGTGTTGCATAAAAATATAGTTGGCACAGTGAATTAGAAGCCAAATGCTTTTTGTTTGTGATATCAGTCAAAAGAGGCCTTTGGCTGATTCCAATTGACATTCGGTTGCAAACTTGTTGAAAAAGTGGCAGAAGACCCAATGCCTCATGTCGCTAAAATCTTTCATAAAATGCCCCAAAATTAAACGACCAGTTCGGTATGACTACATTCCATTGTGTAGATGTTTCGGAGGATTCTTGTTTGTTCGATTTTTTTAATGTTTTTTAATATGAATATAACATATTCAAACAACTGTTGGCCCATTAAGAACACATATTAGAGTTTGGATGTAAGACCTCATTTTATCGTGAAGCATTAAACTCAAAAGTAATGGATAACTTAATTCAAAACAAAAAAGAAGAATTTGAGAATACTGTATTGTCATTATGAGATTATACAGATTTGCAGTCAACCCCCCCCCCTCACACACACACACACACACACACACACACACACACACACACAGACACATGGCAAGGTGCCTTCTCAACTGAGCAAGATTAGTGGTATTGTATTATGAAACCACCCCAAAACAGGAAGGAACGTTAAACGCACAAAGTTTATGGCAACAAATATCAAAACAAAAAAACTGTTAAATATGATACCTAACAAGGTGTCGGATATTTCATCTCCAAGCCAGAGTGACTTTTTGTAATCTTCAGTGAAGAAGAAAAATAAAAATAAAAAAAAAAATGACAAAGTGACGACCTTTCATGGAGAAATATCAAATGAAGAGTGAAGAGTGGAAATATGGGGAAACACCTGTTAAACAAACACAGTCCCTGTTTTAAAACTACAAAAAAAAAAGCAAACCAAATTATTAATGAATTAAAATATAAGAAACCCACAAATCCACTATCTATCAAATTAAACACAATGACATTTTTTTGACTTCAAGTATGAGTTTGACAGCTGGACTTGTTGAGGTGCAATCGTTTGTGTAGAGGGAGAAGAGCAGTGGAGAGAGGACACATCCCTGTGGGGCTCCAGTGCTAGTGGTGCAAACTCAAACTTGACCTGTTGACTTCAAAATCGCCCAATTAATGTACAAAGCACACAATAACCTGCTCTGCCAAAACATCCTGATGGTTATCGAAATTCGTGAAAGCTGCTATGATTTAACAGGTACTAACCTATACAAAAAATCCAAAACAAGAACTAACATCAAGCAAAGAAGTGTATCGGTAATAGGAGTTCATCTGTGGAAACGGACCTGAAAAGGAGTAAATCACTTGCCGAGTTCAAAAACAAATTCAAGAAAATAGTACAACAAAACTACATCAATCAGAGTTAAGGTGATAAATTCGAAACTTTCATTAAATATAATAATACATCAGAATTACATTGATAAATGGAGTACCGGTAATATACCCAAATATCCATTATGAATACAAGAGAAAATCGACATATAAAAGTGCTCGGGTGTGTATGCATATAATCTCGATACATACCAAAAGTTGTAAAAATAGATAGGTATAGCACAGATAAGGGTAAAAACATTAAGACTTCTACTTTCTTTTCTGATTGATATAAAAATGATCTATTTACATATTAATACATAACTTGGGGTAGGACCAGATACATTTTCTACTTCTTCCTACTCCTTTGAACATATAATTGTGTTGTATGATGACTATTTTCATTTCCTTTTTTTCCTATTTTACTTACCTTTACTTTCTGTCAACTTATTACTGTATTTGATTTTATGTTCAATAAACAATAAACAAAAACAAACAAACAAACAAACCTCATAAGTGGGCTCATTGATCGGCAAGCTAACACATCTGTTGTTTTCAGATTCAGATTCAGAAAACTTTATTTATCCCCGTGGGACAATTAGAGTTGCCACAAAATAATGTACAGCTGTTTTTCTTTTCTTTGTGTCTAATTGTTGTAGCCTACCTACTGTAAGTAGGAGAGGAGTTGAATGTTGAAATTGACTCATTTTAGATATTTCTTTTCGAAATAGTGCTTTGAACATCTCGGGTAGAGTTCACGTCGGACCAAATAGCAACAAGTAATCCTATTACAATAGGATCTTAACAGGTTACAGGATGGATTCCATCAACTCCCTTTCTGGATCTACTGAATGTGTTCCTGCATGGCCTGTATAGTTTATCAGATGGCACTTTCATGTGACAGTTACAGTGAAAGACTTTGGGCTTATCCCAGTCTTTTAATTGCACCTTTCTAAACTCATCCCTCCTCAAAACACAGTTTTTCCCTCACACTGTCATTTTAAGGAGTATCTCAGTTGTTTTACACGCAGTGAGGTTTGAGGATTAAGCATTGGGAAGGTTCTACGGGCTAGCTTTAGTCGAGGGACCTAGCATTTAGGTCTTCCAGCAATTGTGACATATGAACTCGGGCGTATACTAGCAGGATCATAAATTATGCAGGCCATCAAATTAAATAGTTAATCCTCTGTTTGTGTCATTCTTGGTTTATTTTAATTTGAATCTACAGTTTTGCTCTGCGTCTGCTCTATTTGGGGCCGGTATTTAAAACCAAAATGACTTGAATGATTACACTGCCTCAAAATTACTACACTAAACCAAACACCTCTTTGTAAGGTTTTTAGTAATTATGCTGCTATTTTCTCAAATGCATTTAGCCACATAAAGAAAATAAAAATGTTTTGATGGTTCTAGGTTTGTTTGCGTTCAACGTTATACTTAAGCAACGTATCAACCCAACACTTCATCCTGAAGAGTGGACGAGTGGACCCCCGATATTCACCTGGGGTAGCCGGCCTGGGAATAGCGAAAATACATGTGTAATTGACAGGCATTGAAATACAGTGGGGGGGGGGGGGGGGCGTGAACCCTCCCCACATTCTTCCACACAACCTTCAAGATGTGTTCCCGTGAAAAGCAGAGGATTGCTCAACCCCCCGCAGCCATCCTCCAAAAAGAACACAAACCCAAAACAAACAAAAATATATTTTTAAAAAAAAGTCCTCAAATAGTTGAATTGGGGTCATTCCACATTGGAAGGTGGGTGAGGTGGTCTTTGGATGGACCAATCAGGATCATCTATATGCATTTGCAAATTTGTGAAGTGTAACAGTGTTCATATTTGATACTTTAATTTAACCCCACTTGAAAAATGAAGCATAAATATGACATCTGTGGAGTAATCACGCAACGTGCAGACGGTTCATTTGTGACACGCGTCATTGACGTCAGGTCATCTTTTGTAGACGTTCCATCAAATGACAACATCGAAGAGCCATTGTCTAATTGCCGCACAAAATTCGTAGCTCCTCTTGCCTCGCTCCTTTTCTGCTGGGAGGCGCAAGCATATAAACAGACGAGCAAGGACCTAGGAATTTGTAATTAGAAAAATGAGCTGAGCTCTTTGTTTACCCAGTGGCAGTTTGCGATGAATCTGATTTTGATTGAAAACTGGCACAACTGAGATAGGACACAGGTTTCCAATTAATTCTATCATTCATACATCATCATTCTCATTTCCACGAGTGGGGCATGTTGACGATTTATTTTTATTTTTTTGGTAGGTAAATTGAACACTCGAAATTGTCCATAGGTGTGGCTGTGAGTGTGAATGAAAGGTGAGGATAAGCGGTTCAAAAAATGGATGGATGTTTTTGTAACTTTGCATGAACGGTCATTCTCTCTATCTCTCTCTCTACTTTTCTCGCTAACGTGTTTCATTCAAAGTCTGCATTATGGAATCTTATATTGCATGTCTGCAATGTCATTTGATTTGGAAGAATATCTACTTTATGCAGCTGTTGCTACGGTTACTTTGTAAAAATGGTGGAATTGCTGGCATTTGAAAATCTAATATGAGAAAAATAAAATGACCCGTAGCTGCTCTGCCAACAGAGTGCTGCTGCCCTGACCCTTTGTCTTGTAAAATATAATCGAGCTGTCTCATTCGTGAGTAGGGATAGCCTCTAGGTGTAATATCTGAGGCCAGGAACCTGTAGCTACAAAGTTCGGCCTGAGGTGCTCCGACGTAAATGTGATGACTAACACTAGCAGGCTATTAGGAAGAAAGAGACAAGAAACACAGTCGGGCCAAAAGAGTCATGGGCAGATGTCCCCCAGCTATCCTGTCAGTAACATTTCAACTTACTAAGACAGCATACATGGGCGAAAAGAAATGACAGCACCATAAATAAATCAAAATAATGAAAGATTAAATAAGCTACATGAGAACCTTGCTATCTCAAAGGAGCTGCTTCCTTTACAACACTTACAATACTGTCTGAGTCAATTATCTAGACAGGCTCTGTGATTGTGGAAGGAGGAGAGTAAGTCATGAAAAGGAGCAAAAGGTCCATGATTGTTTTTTTTCCCCTTCATTCCAACTGTTGTTTCAAATGCAGGATGCAGTGAGGGCTTTGAAGACCTTCTGTGTTTACGTAAACACTCTCACAAGCACCGACCTTCATTTAAAACTTAGATTAAATCCTTTTTCAGAACGTGTGTCTGATTCTGCACGGCTTCTAAATCGCCTGTCTCAGAGCTACATGTTTTTTTCTTCCCTGCGTTTGTGGCACATGTCCACAGGTGGCAGTGCAGGTGTTCGTTAGTTTTCACAAGGACAGGTGGAGGTGATTAAGACACATTTCAATGGCGATATAAAGAAAAGCCATATGTCAGTGCGTCCCCCATATTGGATGTGGCCATTGTAGTAACTTTAAAATCGGCAAATTGTATTTGTCAAATTGAAAATAGAGTGAAATAGATGAGAAAAATAGACTGATGTAATATGATGAAAAGCAGTGATTCAGTAGAAATTCCATGAGTTCTCACTTGATGTCTGCAAGGAGCAAGTGAACGAGATTTCTTCACAAATCGCTTCACTTTGCCACGTCTAATATGGCTGCGGCGTTGATGTGCTCAAGTGGGGTAAATGTTCTGTAAATGCTGTCTATGGTAATACTTGTCAATGGTTGTTGCAAAGGATGCCACTCAAGACTATCGTCTAGGAGCGGCAGTGCTGCTTGAAAAAAGTACAGTAGCATCGAAAATATGGAGCAAGTATGAAACCTGACTTCACTGTAAGATTGGTCAACACTTCTCCAATCATTTTCATCTGTTTGTCTTGGGCATCCACTTGGGATTTCCTGACAAATCTCTGGAGCATTCACGCACGTGTAGCAAACAAGCCGTCATGATCATTCACATCACATTGATTCAGGTGTTCTACAGGTCTCATAGGCACTTCCACTTGCATATCATCCTTCCAAAGACTTGCTCCACGACCACACTCCCATGCCTGACAATGGAGTTCGGCACCTCATCAGCCTCATTTAGAGTCCCATTGTCCCGCTTAGAAGTGACGAGAAAAGGCAATGCAGCCCGTCCAATTCGGGACTGGCTCCCAGTAAGCTGTTGTCACCGATCTTCTCCTGCCGTGTTTTGTGGAAGTCAGAGGTCCTGAACATCCTGGCATTGTGGCCCTTCCCTGGTGGTGAGCAAAAATGACAATGACTCACCCTCTCTAATCCACATGCCTCTGAAGGAAGAGTCACAGCGGTCTATTGAACTTCACCAACACAACAACCGTGACAATCTATTCACTTGGGCACTGAGACCTCAAATAAACAATGGCGTCACTCTGTCTGCGCAAAATGTAATCCTGCAAAATAATCTCTGTTTTTCATAAATGTACTTGTAATCCGATTGTGTTTTGTAATGATATCAGAATACAGTTACTCTCTAACTGTAACTCAGAGTACATTTGTACTCTGAGTATGTAACACTGTAACATGTATTCCGTTACTCCCCAAGGCTGTGACCAGATGATTTTATGCATGAGCCTGACTTGTAAACTGTTATCCAATATACGCACATTAAAAAAAAAGAAAAAAAAACACGCACACATACAGATAATATCAATGAACTATACTTGTGTGATACCTTTTTTTTTAGAAAATATTGCTTCTGTGTAGTTACTTTATTTTTAAAGTGTAAAATATAACTGCATTTAAAATTCAACATTTTCTGGGCTTTATATCTTGTTTAAGCCATTCCTTATTGAAGTAAAAAATTTGTAAAAAATAATCCATGATGAGTGATCAGTTTAAGAGGCTAAAACTGAAATTATTGAATATAAGATATCTAAAAACTAATAAAATGACTTGACTTAATCATGTTTATTTATCAACATTGATCTGGCGAGGTCGGCGTCAATGAACTCCGGGTGACTCGACACCGTCATGCAGTGACACAGGGTCACTATTAATGTAGAATCCTGATTGCTATCTTTCATTAATGATTGAAATATCCACCCATCCATCCATTTACCGATCCACTTTATCCTCACAAGCGTTGCGGGGGGTGCTGGAGCCTATCCGAGCTGTCTTCGGGCAGTAGGCGGGGGACACCCTGAACTGGTTGCCAGCCGATCGCAGAGTCAAGTATGCTCTTTTCACATGCCGTGACCAGGTTTCGAAGCAGGACTGCTGCGGCCAGGGCCCTCTATATGTCTGGTGTGCATTTTGCATCTGGGATCTAATGATAAGTGTATTTATAGGTGCATCTGTGCACAATGTCTACAGATGTTCCATGGCAATTCAAACACAGCAGCCTTATCTCAGCCATGTTCCTTCCCTCTCACAGCCATGCCAAAAGCTTTGTCGGTCATCCATCAAGCAGAGAGCGATGTGACTGGCTCTCTCCAACTGCTCCTCCTCACAACACTGCCTGGTAACCATGACCGAGGGAAGAAAATTACCAAACTCCCCGAGATACAAAACTTCTAATAATAGCTGACATACAAAAAAAAAAAAGAAATCCCTGCTGCTTGTTCCACCCTGTGTCTGTGGGTGAAGTGGATGTTGTAGGGAGGCAGTTAGAGAGCTAGAAATAGGTGGCAAGAAAACGGCAGAGGGAAAGAATGATTGAGTGACTAACATGCTAAATGGCTGACTGATTGTAGGATAGATTTTCTTTATTCATTGAAGTCTACACTCTTGAGGCATACTATTCTAGAAACTGAGAGAAGTAAACCCCCTGGATCTCAACCTTTATCTAAACCCATAACAAAATGCAATGGTTTATTTTGCGGAAATTCATGAAATAGTTTTGTGGTATTACCTCTAAAATGCGCAGTCTTGGTGATAAGGTAATAAACCGACTCATAAATATTGCATTCAAATTAGTGTTGGTTTGTTTTCAACAGGTGAAAAGAGATGTTACTTTTTTTTCGGTCTGTCTCTTGCAATTATCACTTTCGGAACTCATCACTTTTGAAAACTTTCAGTGTTCTGCCAATAAAATGGGGCTACTCAAATGTATGTATGTCATATCTCCAATTCCCTACTCGACTCTCCCTTGAGTGCCCACACACACAAATATGCACAGACCCAATTTTTCAGCATGATATCAATACATATTGGCAAAGCTGTTGTGTCCTGCCATGTCTGCTGTATTCCCTCCTCTTAGAGAAACTGCAGCACATCGTGCCAGCTGGAAGCCTTAGTGATTATTTAACTGCTCTGGGCTAAGCTTGGCAACCCAAAGGGGGAGGATGAGGGAGGAGAGAAGACGAAAGAGGGAGGAGAAGACCTGAATTAGCAAGGGATGAGTTGTTTCAATGCATGTTTCTGTTTGTATGAATGTCCGTATCTTACATGCGCATTCTGTATGTGGATGTTGAAAAATCATTATTTGTTAAGTCATGGAAATTCACCCAAAGCACCCATAAGTCGATTTTCCAAATGCCACAGCTTCTTCTTGGATGTGTGCATGTAAGTTTTGCTTCGCCTCAGAATGTTGCGACGAATAATCTGGCAGCATTACCCGCAACCCTCATGAGGATAAAGGGCCCAGATAATGATGGATGGATGGAAAAAGTCTCTCAAAGAAAAAAGGCAAACATCTCATTTGAAATCTGAATGGTAATCGAAGTAAAACTACGACGCTGTGTGCAGCAACAATTGTTCAGTCACGGATGGGATGATGAGTCATCAGGGGCTAAACCTACCCTCACGCATATTTTGCAAATTAACACCATGTGTCCAACTAACACTAACCAAAACACTTCTTTGGAGGTACCTGTCTGGGACCTGTGTCAGTTGGACTCCCCGATGACGCTCAACTCATCCCCGTTGCTCACACCTATGCCTACTTTGGAGGTGTCATGGCATCCCGCTGCCATTTTTGGATCTGCTTCACAGCTACATGCTCCACTCTCAGTGCCTGGCTATTCTACGACAAATACATTTTCATGTTCTGCTCACCATGTAGCTGGAACCCCTCCCTCTGAAGTTCCACTGAGAGGAACAATCTATTCTGCTTCTGCGCCGCAGCCAAGTGGCACACCTCCTGTTTCCCTGCGTCAGCCATCTTCAGCCTGACAGCACTGTCTTTGCCGTTCAGATGGAACCTGCAATTCCCTCACATTCTGCCTGAGCACGTTACCCAATTCAAACAACCATTTGAACAACTTTTCGGTACCCGAAAAGTTAAAGGTGTCTCAAATAGGCTTTTATTTGAAGACCAAACTTCAAAAAGTACTATACCATGACACATTCGTTGACCCAGGCGCTGACATCACAGTCATGTCCAGAACATTGGCCAGACGCTCCGCCTCCTACGCTGCTCATTATATATCTAGGCATTTGCCTTAACCAAATCTCATTTGGACTCTATGATGCTTTTACACTGGATATTTGCACCATACAAAATGGTTCACCATTTATATGTTTCCCCAGTCCAATCAGTCCTTCCACTTATCAGTCAGGACCTGCTGGACCGTTTCATGGCCCTGATCAATTACAATCAAATGAAAATTTGATCACAGGTGCAACGGCCATTGCCTGTTTCATCGCCAACCAAAGCAATTGTTCATTGTTATCCTCAAAGCCTGTGGCTTCATCTCAACTTGTCCTGATTGTACAAAACCCTATTCAGTACATCAATCTAACAAAAGGGCCGACTGTGCCTGCCGTACCCAAGGTGCACAGGAGCGGTCACCTTGGTGACACTGGCCTTCTGCCAAGTTAAACAATCCACTTGTGGTACGCAATGCTGCCCCCTCGTTGAATGTGACGCTGGGCTAACCAAGACAGAAACTGAGGATCCTGTCCTCAATTTTGTGGCAGACAATTCAGCTTCACTTCTCAGTTCAACAGTGAAATCTCAGTCGAACGTCATGTCCAACGATCCCACTAAGATGTTTTTTCTTGACGCTGTGCTTATTTCTGAGACAAAACTCACCCGGAACCGCAATGTACTACTCTTCACGGGTCCTGGGAGCCAAAAGACGGACGTGACAGCATAAGACACTGCACACACATGCCAAAGTGAGGTCATCACAACAGAACTGGACTAACTAGTCCGGCTGAATCTCCACTACATCACTTCCTTGGTTACAAATGATGAACAAAACCTTGTCCACCTCTTTTAACCATTACCAACAGGTGAAAAACACACCTAAAATGTTTCATGTGAGTAACTCATATGCCTTGGAGTCTAAGGCTTCCTTTATTTATTTCCTTTTTATTTAGTACGTTTACATGCAGTCTTATCACTACATTAGTCAGCTAACATGAAGACAGCTTATTTGAATCGGACGTGAAATATCATACATCCTTTTTTTTTTTTTTTTGGTGATGAA
>CAAKHF010008767.1:0-10258 GCA_901007745.1 Hippocampus kuda
CGGGTCATCTTTCGGGTAAATGAAAGCAACAAAGATGAAGCGTTTTCACCCTTGAGCAAGTTTAATCACATTTTATTTGAAATTGGCTTGAATTACAAAGACATCAAATCTGTTCTCGATCTTAAGCGTAAATAAGCGAAAGACATCTGAAGCGTACTGTCATCTCTCAAGCAGCCGTGCGTTAGAGGCTACAGTATTTTATATAAAAAACAGCTTTGCATTATCTGATGATGTTTTTTTTTTCCTTCCATGTCACCTTAAGGGCTCCGTAGGTGTCTAAGCTAGCTTACTGTACATTCATTTTTATCATGTGGCAGAAAGGCCAAAAACTCAAAAATGAGAGAAAAAAAACCACGCTGGAACTCTAAACCCAGATAGTTGTTATCAGGCAATAGTGTAAACCCCATTGACTTACCCTGTAGCTACAATAATATTTTAAATATTACATGATACACTACTGCGGCCCGGTAGTCCAGTGGTTAGCACGTCGACTTCACAGTGCAGAGGTACCGGGTTCAATTCCAGCTCCGGCCTCCCTGTGTGGAGTTTGCATGTTCTCCCTGGGCCTGCGTGGGTTTTCTCCGGGTGCTCCGGTTTCCTCCCATGTTCCAAAAACATGCATGGCAGGCTGATTGAACGCACTAAATTGTCCCTAGGTGTGAGTGTGTGCGCGTATGGTTGTTCGTCTCTGTGTGCCCTGCGATTGGCTGGCAACCGGTTCAGGGTGTCCCCTGCCTACTGCCCGAAGACGGCTGGGATAGGCTCCAGCACCCCCCGCGACCCTAGTGAGGATTAAGCGGTTTGGAAAATGGATGGATGGATGGATGGATACACTATTTAGACAAACATGTATAAATGAATATTTGGTTCAGAATCCAGTGGCAATGAACCAATACCCAGAGGTGGGAATTCCATCAGCACTGACGAAAGGTCCATTAACCCGTCACTTACGGATGGCCGTTTGGCTGGCTAATGATAAATGACGGAAAAAAAGCCGACAGACTAAGCACTGATAGAAGTGTGTTTTCACAAATCACCGGAATCGTCAAAAAGTGATTCAGTAACAGTGGACCACCACAGTCCATCATGACTGAAGAAAACACGCAGTGATTAGAATAGTGCAACTCTTAAATCCTACTCAATCATATGTTACAATCGTAACGAAATACATCAAATAAACGAATAGTGATTTGTAAGCCCGTCCTGACACCACCACTTGATGACACATTCAGTTTAAATATTGCATGTGCAACAAACGAGGGTGGAAAAAAAATGTCACTGATGTGCTGGTGTTTAGCAAATATGTATTATTAAAAAGAAGGAATGCGCACAGTGCTCGGCTGATCAGTGGCAGCAGTGGGCAGCCGTGCAACCACACGTGCGTGCATGCTCGCCCCGAGATGGCTGCTGTCGGAGCAGGCAGATGGAGGACAGCTGGAGCCTTGCTTCGTCTTGCTTGGACGGCGTGAGAAACATGACACTCGCTGGAAGGCCTGCCACAGGCTTGTGAGGCATCGTTTCTCGTCGCTGCGGGTGAGTGAGGAGGGGATGTCCGCCATTGAGGAGAAAGCTTGCGTTCACTCTAAACACACCGTTATAGATCATGAATAAATTTAGCAGCGACAGGAGCAACAGAGATAGGAGCGTGGTTAAAATAATGATGAGAGTGATGGACTGATGATGACGGACCGTTGAAATTTACTGACAGTCCAAAAGTAGCATTGACGAATTGTAATTTAGCGATGAATGAAGTGCAGTTATAATAACAATTACAGATTGACTATTGTAGTTTTGATTCAGCTTGAATTAATTGGTAATTAATTTACGAATGTGCCCATGTCTGCCATAACCACACCAAACTCACAGCAAAACGATATTTGTTGATGCACTGATGAAATGGCAAATATGATTACACAAAATAACCATGTTTCGACATGTAAAATTGTAACCGTAATGAAACATTGAAACAAATAATTTAATGAAATATTTCAGATTTTTTTTTCTTTGAAAGTAGGAACATATAGGCACTTGAAGTGCAGTATTTTCAATGACCACTTTTTAATGGTTACAATTAGTTTATGCCAACAGACGGCCCGATCTGTATTTCTGACAAAATGACCAAACGTCTTGAATGAATGGGACGTATATTGTATTTCCATTATGTTGCTACTCAGTCCTGATTGTTTATATCGAAATTATTATTATTGTTAAGGCCCTATTGTTTTTGTATAATTTATTTTTAGGGCCTGGGCAGCAATCGCTGCAAGGTTCCTATTGCTTTTGGAGATATTAATTCACACATTCATTTTCCGATCCGCTTATCCTCACAAGGGTCGCAGGAGGGGTGGGGTGCTGGAGCCTATCCCAGCTGTCTTCGGGAAGTAGGCTGAACCGGTTGCCAGCCAATCGCAGGGCACACAGAGACGAAATAGCATCCGCACTCAGGGACAATTTAGAGTGTTCAATCAGCCTGCCATGCATGTTTTTGGAATGTGGAAGGAAACTGGAGTACCCGGAGAAAACTCGCGCAGGTGCGGGGAGAACATGCAAACTCCACACAGGAAGCCCAGAGCCGGGATCAAACTGTGAGGTCGATGCACTAACCACTGGACCCCCGGGCCGCTACAGAGGTTATAGTTGATCAAAATAACTTTTAATATGCTCTACCTTCTGATGCACATTTTCAACAAAATTCCAATTTCAATGTGCCAGTATTCCAACGTGCAAGTACCCCTATGCTGCCAAGCCCGCAAGGGCCCTTTATTGCTGCTTGCAGCTCTAGTTATCCATTCTACTACCAACAATTTTTTTGGGAACAATTTCTAATGTGAACTATTAGAGAAGCTCTGAGTCGAAATAAAGATCCATCGAGTTCAAACATTACAACACATACAGAATTTAAGGGAGACACAGAGATATGAAGGTGAAATGATCCAGTTTCCGGTAATTGCTACACGGAAAGCGAGAACAGATTGAAATGTGTTGTTCATGCTCAACTGGCATAACATGAGATCAACTAGGATTGACAAAGCTGATGAGTTACAAATGACTGTTAACATCCCACTGCTTTTAATGGATTGCATTTTTATTTTGTCTGCCAACATTTGACTTGCCCAAGCACAAGCCACTATATGATGTGTAAAGTCATCCTAAAATTATCCAGCAACTTCATTTACATCTTATATGTCAAACCAACATGTCTGAGGAAGACAGAAGTGGATATTTGGCTGTAGATGTGATGGGATAAATTGTCGTGACAGCCACAGGTGGGAACACGTAGAAGTTAATGTAAAATCAAAACCGTCATTCAAGTGTGTTAACACTGTCTTTGCTGTTGTCTTGAATATGTCACTATACCGTGTCTGCATTTAACAAGCCAAGGAGCGACCAGAGAAATTTACACGTACCGACCATGCACAAAAACTGTGAATGATTACCTTTGTCATAACACATCAACTATTTTACTGACCAATCAGATTTAAAATAAAACATCCATCCACGAGCCTATTTCCTACAAGGCTGGTCCTCGTTGTGATCGGCGGTAACTGGAGCTTATCCCGCTTGATTTCGGCATAATGCGTTATGCGTAATGCCACTCTGACCAATGGACATTTTAGAGTAAAGCGGGAATGTCCAAACCTTTTCGTTTGATGAGTGCATTCATAAAAATGAGAGGATGAAAGGGCCACTTTAAAATTCATCAACGTTTTGAAACACACTCAAGTCAGTCAAGAAAGCAACTGTATATTGTTTGTATTCTCTTGACAATTTCATCAGCTTTCTGTTGAATGTGTGAAGCAAAATAGTTGAGAATTTTCCCAAGTTTTTGGAGTGGCTAACAGCCTTCTATCCCACAGCTTTGCACTTAACAACAGCCAAATCCCATCTTCACATTCAGAACCAAAAAAATTAAAAAACTAGTACGGTTACCATTTTTCAGTTACTTGAGGATCATTAATGTGATGTCTTCATAACTAAGCCATAGAGCACAAAGTGGAACAAACAATTTTAGTCTCTAAAATTGAACTACCTTATTCACGTCGATGTTTTGAAAATAATTTGTGTTTCTCTTTTAATCATTAATGGTTTAATTCTATCTTCGAATGTAGCGAAAAGTTCTACAGTACAACCTCCTTTGTCATGGTGCCCACCTTCACCTTTTCTCACTAACCTTGTGGCCCATATCAAATGTCAATTTTAGTATGATTTTTTTTTTTTGTCATGTCGCGGGCCACTGAAAAATGGATGGTGGGCCGCAAATGGCCCCTGGGCTGTAGTTTGGACACAACTGGAGTAAAGTATTCAGTTCACAAAGCCTATTTGGAAGTTGTGGTTTTGGCAAACAATTGCCTTGATGTCATACATTATCGTATCATATCAAATCATAGACTAAAACCATTTGTATCGTTTTTATTACAATTTATATCTCCTTGTGTGGTGCTAATCCATCGATAGTAAACAGTCATTCTCATACATGCATACAAAAACACTTACACACACACGCACACACGCAAAATCAGTGGGTGTCCTCATCCATCAGGGGCTTCTTTTGAGGTGTGGGTAGTTTGCAGAAGGTCATTGGTCAGCACCTGGTTTAAATGGCTTTTTATTCTGTTCCAGGCCAGAGTTAGGCAACTGGATACTGTCTTTGTATTAATCAGAGCTGTTGAGGGGAGCCCTTGACCCGTTGCTCCATTTAAATGCTGTAAAGGACCCACCCCCTACCCCTTTCCTCCGCAATTTAATGTTTTCCTCTTTAGTGCAGTGAGAATTGGAGGACACCTGCACTATGTCAATCTGTTGAGATGAGACTGACCAACTGGACCGCAGTCAAAATCCATCCATTCATTTTGGATACCAATTATCCTCTTTAGGGTTACGGGTGTGCTGGAGCCTATCCCAGCTGACTTCGACGAAGTGCACTATGTCCTGGACTGGATGCCAGTCAATTACAGGTCCATTAAAATAAAACAGCAGTAATTGCTTTTAACACCCCTAACCCTGGTATGATAGCTGGAAACAGATTCTTGACTTACATTACTCAACTTCACAGCTGAAGCAAGCACTAAATATGAGCAGTAAACACATTAAATACATTAGGAGGTGGTGGTGGGGGGCAGTGGGGGCAACGTTCAAGTTTGACAGCATACTTTCTGACTTCACTCATTAATCAAAAATAATAGCATGTTTATATTAAACTTTTGTATTTTGAAAAAGTCTCAAAACTATTTTGTAAGGAAAGAAAAAAGTAATAATGGGAGAATAACAACCGGTATGTATACATATGGGTTTTCAAAGAAAATTATGCGGATCAATTATGTTATTTGACAGTCATCATCATTATCTGAACTGTTTTGTGCTTCAGACAAGTCACATTCATCAGCCATTCCAGGGACAGTTTGTGCACATTTGTAGGACTTCAGTGAAATTTTCAGTGGCACAAGAGAAATGCAAATGTGATACAAAACAGCATTAGAAAAGAGATAAAGACATTAACAGAAAGGAAGGGGCAGATATACAGAAAGAGTTCCCTGTGAGGCCCAGGAGCCTTGGGCGAGGTTAGCAGAAGGGCGCCCATCTGGCTGTGTGAATTTTTGATTGGCACATAGCTAAACAGTGATGCAGTTTGACAAATTTCAAACAGTGCTTATGAAAAGATAACATAAACACAATAGTCACTCTAGGCTCAGCGTTCACCTGCATGTGTCACCCTGGAGTGTGAGTGAAAGGCCACCGCTAATGAACAATGCTATTCTGGGCTCTTGGATTAAGGTCTTTGTAAGTAAATCACTGTCAGATAAAGGCTGTGTTTATACATTGCATTAATATTTTGATTTATGTTTAAAAGAGGCATCTCCTTAATGCACACAGTCTTAAGACTTAAATGGGGTTTCCCATCTTTGCCCCCTATCCCCAGCCCCTAATTTTGTTCACAGGTAATTTGCTCAGTGCTGTATATTTCAGTCTGGAATGATTGCTAATGGTCAATGGCTTGAAGTTAAAAGTGGAAACATGAAAAAAATGATTGGGCTTTATCGTGCTAATGGAGACTTGATTATCCATCCATCCATTATCTGATCCGTTTATCCTCACAAGGGTTGTGGGTGTGCTGGAGCCTATTCCAGCTGTCTTGGGGCAGTAGTACACCCCAAAGTGGCTGCCAGCCAACCCCTTCATACCTGTCTGATCTTTTATCTGTGCCCCCACTCCCTCCTGTGCCCTCAGATCCTCTTCCTCAAACCAAATCATCCACAATGTTGTGAAAAAGTATTTGCCCTCTTCTCAAATTCTCTTTTTATTTTGGGCAATTTCCAGACTTAAATGTTGAAGGTCATCAGACAAATGTAAATATCAAAGATAAACCATGTAATCATAAAATGTAGTTTTAAAATGTTAATTTTATTAATTAAAAGAGGGAAGGGGGTACAGTATTTAAAACTACACTACTGAAAATATACCTGCCTCTAAACCGGATAACTTGTTGGGCCACCCTCAGCATTAACAAAAGAAATGAAGCATTTTCTATAGCTGCGGTAATGAGATGTTTCACATCTCCGTGGAGATATTTTTGGCCTTCGCCAATAATGTGAAAATGCATGAGGAAAAGTTGAACTCATGATAAATTAATTTGCAACTATTAAAGAATTATGAATGAATGATTTTCATATACTGTATTAACTAATGATGAAATATCCATGACTAATCTTTGTAATGCATTCTCGAAAGATGAAGTCATAATAAACAGTTATGACTTTATCCTGAATAATGTGTTACTATTGAAGGATCAGGAGTTAATAATTTGCAATTACTGTTGTGAAATGATCATGTTTAAAATTAGAAAGAATACCGCAAATGGTTACAAATAAACTGTAAATACTTTCCATCTACATGAATTCATGATGACTCAATCATTTTGAAACAAATTTCCCAATTATTTGTGACATTGTAGATTACCTTGCTATGTAGTCATGATAGCCCATAATGAGGAAATAAACATGGACTAATGATATTTTGGTTGTTTCATTGTGCCTATTACATTCTTTATATTTTCCCATGCATTTTGTTATGGTGAAATATTTTCTGAGAACACTCATATGAATAAGAAAGTATTGCTATCCCATTTTTTAAATCATTACCTGATAATACATTGGATGAATGGAATATTGAGCGTATGACCTTTAGATTTAGTTCAAAGGTACAGATTAGTCTCATATGTGGACCTGCTTTGTTCCAGCATTGCAAATGTGTTAATATGTCTGCTGTCAAGACTGAAGAGGGGCCAACATTTGTTTATGAACATTCAATGTCCTTGTAGCACAGCTCCTCATCAGGGGCCCAGGAAGTCAAGTCCCCATTGGTGGGTAATCCATCTGTGGTATTTAATGCAGCCCTTTTGCAGATCCACTCCAAAGTTAAATATTGGTCATTCCGCCAATATTTATGGACTCCATTATCATTGAAAACTTCTATTTCCATGTGAACAAACCATCTGCAAATACTTTTTTATTTTTTACTTTTTGTATTACCTTTTACCAACATTTATGGACTCCATTATCATTGAAAACTTCTATTTCCATGTGAACAAACCATCTGCAAATACCTTTTTTTTTTTGTTTTTTTTTTTTTTACTTTTTGTATTACCTTTTACCTTTTAAGCATTTTATTTTTCTTGCAATAATCATCATAGTCAAGTGCTGTTTCGGTTTTAATATTATTTACTAGGCTCATTTTCCCAATTTCTGTCATGTTCTGATCTGTCTTGTTTTTGTATTTGTTGGGCGTGACCCTTCAGCGGTGCACCTGTGTCTCGTCATGCAATCAAGCTTCCTTATTTAAGGACTTCCAAGATGACTAGTGTTTGCCGGATTATTGACCTTTTTCTCTGTTCATGCCCAATGCCATCTTCCAGACCTCTTGGTCTTGTTCTTGGTCTTGCTCATAGTCACTTTCATCAAGATAGATTTTGGTTTTCTAAGTATCCTTTTGTCAAACTATTGTTGACTAGTTTTGTTCGTGTGATGGGACTCTTATGATTTTGTTTTGTGATTTTCGGTGATCACCCTTACCTTGTCGTGTGCGAGTGCTTTTTTTTACCTGGCATTTTATTGCCAATGGTTTCTGTTTATACTGCCGGTCTCTCGCTTTTCTTTCAATAAATATCTTTGTATCGCTACTTATCTGAGTTTGCTTTTTTGGGATCCACCTTCTTTGTTCAGACCTTGTCAATTTCCAGTCATCAAGTCTATGTTGACCAAAATACAAGTGAATATTTCTTTTTTTTTTTTAAGAAAATAGTTCTAAATATCACAGCTTGAAAAATGACTATTACTTGTTTTTAAACTTTAAAATATTAATTTCAAGACTGATTGATATGAGCCTAGGATGATTTTCTTATTTTTCAAAATTTTGTCAAGGATAAATTTCTTGCTCTGTTGGAATATATTGCTTATTTTAATTATTACTTTCAATGTCTTTTTTTTTCCTCAAAATTTCCAGTGGGCTTTTGGCAGTGTAGATTACCAGCATACAATTTCCTTGCAATTACCATATGTTTACAGAATGATTTAGTTTGTGTCCATTATCTTAGAAGTCAATGCGAATATCTTTCAAATAGCTTGCTGTTCATACTGTGGTGATTAAACCGTCACCTCTTATTACTGTCTTCCAGGCCCTCACATACGGGTAATTACTTACAGTTATTGGGCCAGGCCTTTCGGATTGTTTTGCAATACAAGGTTTGAAAAAAAAAATGTCACCGTAATTTTTTAACCATCTGATAAACATCTGGTGGATTAATAGCAGTGTGTTCCAGCTGACAGTGCCAGCTACAATGCGGCATTTTAATCTGCATTAAACATTCTGTAAATCTTTAACTGCTGGCTGCAGCAAGAACTAAGCAAGAATTTTATATAACAAAATTCATTTAAAACAGCTGTAGAAAAATCACAAATCTTGGCTCCAGCCTTTTTGTGTGTGGAATTTGTTGCTCTCCCTGTCCTCAAGCAGGTTTTCTCCCAAAACTGTGGCTCCCTCCCACATCCACAAAACCTTCATGTTAGATTAATTTGAATTTCTATAATGTCCATATAGTGATTGTATGTGTAACAGGTTGTTTATCTATATACTGTATGTCAAGTTCAAGCATGACCAAAATGAGAACAAGCAAAGCAGAAACTGCACTGATGTATATCAATTGTATGTAATGTATAGTGTATGTAAGGAGTGGACGTGTCATTGGAGTATTCGGTTCCATGTAAACCAGGAAAATGTTGACATGGCAAATAGATAATGCATCTTGAATCTTCTTTGGAGCAGTGATTTGACATTTGGCCTAACTTCTACCTAAATGCTACAAATTGTACTGCCACAAAAAAGTTTCCTTTTGGTGGTAGAAAAAAAGTGGAACCCTGTTACAAACTACCTGCTTTCCAAAAAAAAAAATTGGTTACACATTTTCAATATGCCAGCAAATGGTTTTGGTGTAGACGAACGGAAAGACTTATGTTGTGGTCCTTCCAGCTCGTGATGGCCATGATCGTTTTTTTGTTTGTTTGTTTTTTAAAGTAAACTGAATCATTCAGTTCATCAAAAAGAATCGCTCAAAAGATTTATTCACTAAATCATTCAACACCAAGATGCCCCACACCTCCTCGGCATGGACGGAGTGACTAAAAGAAAAAAACACTTTTGTGCTGACACTGATATTGCAGTTATTGTAATTAATGTGTTTTGTATTACTATTATTATTCTTCATCTGGAAGATGGTGTTAGTGATGACCAGCTAATGTTCTGCAGTGGGGAGAGGAGCCAAAGCCCGTCAATGTTCATTTTCTCCACTCCATCCATCCATCCATCCATTTTCCACCGCTCATCCGGGGTCGGGTCGCGGGGGCAGCAGCTTTAGGAGGGAAGCCCAGACTTCCCTCTCCCCAGCCACTTCTTCTAGCTCTTCCTGGCGGATCCCGAGGCGTTCCCAAGCCAGCTGGGTAACATAGTCTCTCCAGCGTGTCCTGGGTCGTCCCCGGGGTCCTCTGCCAGCGGGACATGCCCGGGACACCTCACCAGGGAGGCGTCCAGGAGGCATCCGAATCAGATGCCCGAGCCACCTCATCTGGCTCCTCTCGATGTGGAGGAGAAGTGGCTCTACTCTGAGCCCCTCCCGGATGACCGAGCTTCTCACCTTATCTCTAAGGGAGAGCCCGGACACCCTGCGGAGAAAACTCATTTCGGCCGCTTGTATCCGGGATCTCGTTCTTTC
>CAAKHF010008769.1:15395-48002 GCA_901007745.1 Hippocampus kuda
GGGGGGGGGGGGGGGGGGGGGGGGGGGGATGGGCGATTGTTTAAGCCACGGAAAGTCACCGTGTAAAGGCTAGCAAGGAAAACAAAAGCGATTGGCGGAAGCCATCTTGATTTCGCCAATCAGCCGCTCGTATCGTCGTCCTGACGTCACGTGACAGGTAGACGGAAGACGAAAGTGTATTTCTCGAGCACTTTCAAACAGCCATCGCTGCATACAAAGTGCTGTACATGGATCAATTGAACATATATAATAAACAGTAAAACAAATCAGTAATAAAGACGGTAGGAAGCACCAAACAGTAAAACCGAGAACAAATCCAAGTCATGCTGAGTCGAATGCCAAAGAATACGAGTGAGTTTTGAGGAGGGTTTTGAAGCCGGGCGGCGAGGAGGCTCGCCCTGTGATTCTGATTCTGATATATGAGGAACATGGGCGGGCAGTAGTGTCGTTAGTCTGACTAGACAAAAGGACACGTTTTTTTATGACTATTATTACCCGCATTACTTTTTTTTTTTTTTTTACGAAAAGCACTAACCAGTCAAAGGACACACATACTGATTGTACTCCTGCTGAAGTGGCTGTTTTTGGCCTGCAGACGTCCAGCGGCGCGGAGGGAGCTCCAGTTTGGAGGAGGAGGATCCGCAGCCCTCACACTCGAAAGAGGAAACGGAGCGTCCACGCCGCCTCGTCATTAAGGAGGAAGAGGAGGCGCTTGATGTCAACCACTTTCCACCGACCACTGTCTTGGAGGGGAGTGAAGGCGACAAACCACCCCAGTGGTCAAAATGTCATTGTTCCAGTCCGGGATCACCGCCGCGCAATTTCTTAGCTCCTCTGTCAGACAGTGACGACACGGAAGGTCCTTTGAGGAGCGCTGCGGATTGTGATGGCGCCAACAAACATTTGACTTATTTTCAAAAGAAGACAACTCTTGGCAACAAGGGAACGTCACAAACACGTAAAAAAAGTTTTATCTGTTCTGTTTGCGGTAAACATTTGGCGAACAATTCGGTATTGATTATACACATGAGAAAACACACCGGAGAAAAACCCTTTCTTTGCTCAGTTTGTGGTAAAGCTTTCGTTCAAAAGTCCCATCTTGCATCACACATGATAACACACACAGGAGAAAAACCTTTTAGTTGTTCAGTTTGTGGTTTAAGCTTTAGTTATAAGTGCAATTTGAATACACATTTGCGAAAACACAAAACGGAATAGAACTTTTACGACGGTCCACTTTTTAAAAAGTGCTCTTCTGAAGATAAATGTTACATTGTGCTGTACACTACAAATCACTGTTGATCTTGACACTGTATTAGAACTCACCACAGAGAAAATGATTCATTACTGTGTGTGTGGGCGTCACGGTCCATATAGTTGTAGTGTGACCATCACATATAAAATGGACAAAAATAGTATTTAACATTTATACCTAGCAACAGTAATGTGACTGTGTATGTTTTTCTTGTCTATAAAGACGATTTGTATTCTGGCCTCGATGCCCTTTGCTTTTGGCTCAATCAGTCAGTGCCGCCGCAAGAGGGAGGCTGTTTGACGTACCGTCGTAACGGTACAATCGAAGAAGAAAAGAACCCGTTCGAGATACGTGTTGTTCCTGCACCCGTTCAACTGTGTGCAACGTCACAGTGTAAAACAAACGTTGTTCGGGGCGCGAGTGATTGCGTCCGGCTACGAAATCTTCGGCCTGGCAGCTTTGTCCCATGTTCATGTTCAAAATAACTGTCGCAAGACAGCCGACGAATGACGTCGCCGCCGCCGCCATGGCACCAACGAAGAAGAAAAAGGCGGAAGTTAGAAAACTCGTCGAAAAGCCGCCACAGCCGTGTCGAAACGGGGGGACAAAAAAACGTGAAAATGTTGAAAGAGTTGGTGAGGGAGCGACTAATTGCGGCCGCCGAAGAGATCTACGTGCTTTTCCAAACAACCATGGCGTCGTACGAGGAGCAACTTTGTCGAGCCAGAGAAGAGAACGCCCGACAACGACGACAACTGGAGGCTGCCCAGGCGGTGCTGCGCATCCAAGGTCTGTTCGTCGCCTCGTTCACATTTTCGACAGCCGCGATGACTTTCTCCATTGAACACATTCACGTTCTCTCGTCGACCACACACAGATACATCTGGATCAATGCGTTTCGGTGGCTCTCAAATGTATCCACGTAAAAAGGACAATAACCTTTCGATGCCCAAGAAAAATGACGTCACGTTGTCGCCCAATTTCGACGGTTTCCGAGACGATTCCAAATCGTAAATTACATTTTGGATGATTGTTGTCAACACTAATAATGAAAAAAATGAAAATTATGTATGCAAGTATGCTTGTGTTTTACGAAAAAGCTGTGCATATTTTACAATAGTCACACAAATGACACATTTTAAACATTTTTAGCACCAAAAAAAAGCTTTTCTCAGCTTTGAGAATTAATGTGGAATGTCATAAAAACTAAATTCGTGGTCTGATGAGGTAAAATGTCACAGAATAGAATGGTTCTATTTCCTTGTTGAAAAAGTGGTGCACTGGAGGAAAAAAGTGCCCACTGAGAAAAGGTACTTTTTAAAATCAGATTAATCGACAAAATAATCAAGAGGTTCATTGACTATTAAAATAATTGTTAATTGCGTAGCTTATTTGAAGTAACGACTCGTACTAAAAATCTTACTCATTTATGTCCCACAGACGGCCCGCAGCTCATGGGCCAAGTACACCAACAAGAAGTTCCACAGTTTGGGATTTCCCATGTGGCGCGGTCGCCGTCTTACGTCAAAGGCGAAGCGGCAGGACTGCAGCCCTTCCACGTTAAGGGTGAGGAGGGGGAGACTGACGGCAGCCATCTGCCTCTGACCGCCATTTCCGTAAAGAGCGAAGACGACGAGGAGCCGCCCGAGTCCAATCGCGGCGGCAGCGGCGACGAGGCTGAAGGCGACGCCGAAGAGCCTTTGACGATGCCTTCGGAACGCCAAGGCGACGGCACGAACGCCAGCGTCGGCCCCTTCGCTTGCTCAGTTTGCGATCAAATCTTCCCGTGTCAGGGTAGTTTGGACGTCCATGCGCCGAGCCACGCCGGAGGGAAAGCCTTTCCCTGCTCCGTTTGCGGTAAAAACTTCTCCAAAAAGTCCAACTTGGTGTCGCATGTGAGGATCCACACGGGGGAGAAACCCTTCAGCTGCTCGGCGTGCGGCAAAGGCTTCGCCCAGAAGATCTCGTTGGTGGCGCACGAGAGGACGCACACGGGCGAGAAGCCGTTCGCCTGCTCCGTGTGCGCCAAGTCCTTCTTCCACAAGCCCAACATGGTGGCGCACCGGAAGACGCACACGGGGGAAAAACCCTACGGCTGCTCCGTGTGCGGCGCCACCTTCTTCCGCAAGGAGAGCATGGCGTCGCACGCCCGGACGCACACGGGGGAGAAGCCCTTCGTCTGCCCGCTGTGCGGGAAGAGCTTCTCGCACAAGCCCAATATGGTGGCGCACCGGAAGACGCACACGGGGGAGAAACCCTTCGCTTGCGGCGTTTGCGCCAAGACGTTCACGCACAAGGCCAACATGGCACTGCACATGAGGACGCACAACGGGGAGAAGCCCTTTGCTTGCTCGCTATGCGGGAAGCGCTTCACGCAAAAGGCGCACATGGAGTCGCACTCGAGGACGCACGCGGGGGAGAAGGCGTTGGCGTGCTCGCTTTGTGGCCAAAGCTTCATTCACCCCAGCCATTTGAGCGCACACTTGAGGGCGCACAGCGGGCAATAATCATCCCCGTGTGCTGGCAACTGTCCAGTAATGGTCCCGAAAAGTGCACTTTTTGTCCCTGTAAAGCAGGGATGTCCAAAGTCGGTCCGCGGGGGGGCCGCCGTCCTGCCTGTTTTCCAGCTCTCTCGGGAGCAACACACCTGATCCAAATAGGCAGGGTCGTTCTAATGCTGCTTCAGAGCTGGCTGATGAGCCATCAACTGAATCAGGTGTGTTGCAGCCGGGAGAGATGGAAAACGGGCAGGACGGCGCCCCCTGAGGACCGACTTTGGACACCCCTGCTGTAAAGTGAATCCAGACACTACACATGTGTGAAGATCAATGCTGAAAGCTTCAGCAGAGACTCGAGATCGACGTAGGACTGAAATGCTGTTGCTCTGGCGTCGAACTGTAACAAAATAAGACGACAGCCGGCTTACTTTCAGAACTTGCAAAACCAAAGGCGTTCTGTCAAGGCTTTTCGACGCACTGTCGACCTCCGTGTGTATTTTTGGGGCGACGTGCGGGTCCCTCACGGTCCCCGTTAGCTGCTATCGGCTCTCGACCCTCTGGCCATCGATGCATTTCTTGCTTGCTTTGTGACCAGTTGACAAGTGAGGAGAAGAGCATAAAATGAGGAGAATCAATTCATACTTAGAAGAATTTCAAATGAGTTGAGAGAATGAAGTTACCCTACCGAAGAAGTCGGAATACGACTGTTATTCATTTCATTCATTTACGAATGAGATCCAGTCAGAAATTTGTTAAGTTGTATTATCACGTCTTGTTCGATGAAAAAAAAGTAGACATTGTTTTCATTGTAGCTGTGCTGCGATGTGTTTTGACATTGCAACTTTTTTTTTTTTTAGTATAAGGAGAACAAGGTGTAATTAATTTCAAGAAAATTCAGTCAATGAGATGACTTAACAGCAACTTGCCAGGCTACTCGTTCTGTCTCGCCCATGTTAGTCTCGTTCGTCTATGTTCTTCTGGACGAGTTGTAACTGGGAAAGTGAATTCCTCGTGTGTTTCTCACATACATGGCCAATAAATCTGATTCTGGCTGCTACGAGAACAAAGCTGCGATATTGACCCTTTTTATATTCATATATTTCAAAATCTGTGAAAAATGAACAAAGCTATTGCTCCGAGGTGATATTTTCAAGACGTTTAGAAAGGAGGCGTGACACTGACATGAGTGACAATTGTCTGATGCTTGTTCATTTTTTTTTTTTAATATCAACACATCAAAACTTGCAATCGCTCTCAAAATAAAAGGATAAATATCTTCGTACGGCACTCAAAACAAAAACAAGGCAGCAAGAGAGCAGGCATGCAAAAAGAAGAAAAAAATAAGTTGATGATGGTGGTGTTTTTTGTTTTTCAATTCGAGAACAAAAAGGTGACAAACGAGGCCTGACGCCCGGTAAAGTGAGCTGGAGTGCTGCAAGAAAACAAACGGCAATTTGTTCAACTCAAAGGCAAGGTTTCCCAAACTCAAAATGTCCATTCATGTCGCAATTTACGATCATCAACATGCCAGACATGACTGCTATGACAATAAGCGGCAAGCCATTCAAAAAAAAACAAAAAATCTCTCAAAATGTCACCCACAATGTTAAAGGATAAATTTGTAAATATTACAGGTTAAAATATTTGTCTTGTAAAAATGGGACAACTTTTTTCATCCAACGATACCCCAAAAAATATCTATATTATAAAATTAGGAAGAGTATTTGTTTTTAAAAAGTCAGTTAGCATAATAAAGTTAATGTTTTGATCAGGTTGTATATAGTATTGTGAACAGAAGTTGTACTATTACAACAAAAGAAGTCATTTTTCCCTTAAAAAATACGGGAAAAAGCTTGCCTGTTATTACAAGAAAAAATAATTGGACGCTTAAGGAATTGGTGTCAATATGATGGAATAACGTAGAAGTTTGCATCTTTTTTCAGATTCGTTTTTGAAAGCCTGTGATGTGTGTGTGTGATTATCGATGTACCGTACTTTGCAAGAAAGTCCAAAAAAACAAAAACAAAAAAAAAAGTAGTTACTGGGAAATAGATAGTTGTAAAATTGCAATAAAGTCACCAAACGTTGAGAATGAAATCAGAGCTAATTGTGAATTATGAAAAGTTAGCCTTTTTTTTTGTTTGACACACACTAGTTGTAGAAAAACAAAAAGAAAATCATGTCATCAAATGTCGACAAATGACAATACTGTAGCTGTAATGCATTGTCAAAGTCTGACTTTTTGACCTAATATTAATGTGGTATTTTGTATTTTTCTTTTTTTTTTGGGGGGGGGGTGGGGGGTGATGTTATGATAAAACCTACTCTAAGATTACGGTTCATCTCCTTTTAGAAATAGGTAGCCAATTGCAGTATGCATTATTACAAGAAAGTATGTCAAGCAGACAAAAAAGTCAAAATGTGGTTCTCGCTGAAAAGCAAATCTAATAGACATGATGTACTTCTGTCAGATCATGGAAATGAATAATAAACAACACAACAAACATGACTATGCTACGATAAAACCCTGCCAAGACCCAAAGTGGCCTACTGAGCCTCAGTTTGGGAAACCCTGCTCTTTGGAGGAAAATAAAAAAAAAAAAAAATCAAAAACCAGGTATGACCAAGTCTCATCTATAGTGTTTTTACTTTTTTTTTTAATAAATCACTTTCGAAAATAAAAATCTCACATTTCCGAGATATAATTCAATAAATCTCTTTTGAAAAATAATTTTATGTATCCTTGGATATTTTTTTTTTATACTTTAGTACAGCACCCTTGTTTTTGTTTTGTTTTCCCCTCTAAAGCACCGAATTTGACTCGAGAGATCCAACATTTCCTTCGGTAAACCTGAAAATTGGGGAGCCAATTGGGGGGGGAGGCTTGCTTTGTGTGATATCATCAGTTGCCATGGATGTCACACAAACACAAAACTCACACAAAACCAAAGACAGACCTGGCAACCCCTGGAAATATTTGGGATGTGCCAAAGTAACTCCAAAGTGTTGCCACCAAAATGGCCTCCCCCAGAGTGAAGCGGAAAATTCGGGTGTTTTGTTCCTCCACAGTGTGCCTGAAACGCGTCTCCCCAGAACGGACTCCATCCATGTTGCCAGGGGCCCAGACACGACCAAGTCAGTTGAGCTCTTCCGATTGGCTCTGAACCAGGAAGTGGAACCGCAGCAATTGAAATTAGACGCCATCCCGCCAGTTTGTTGCTGGTGTGCCACAAACCACAAATCAGATGAGCCCCTTTGATTGGCTCTCGAGTAGGGGTCTCTTTCTGACTGGTCCTCGAGGTGGGCTCTTCTGATTGGCTCTCAACCAGGAAGTGGAACCTCTAATATGTCCTTAGTTATCAAATGGACTAATTTATATAATTTTTATATACACACACACACACACACACACACACACACACACACTCAATCGGGGTATCTCATACAGGACCTGACTACGTGTTATATATCTCTTAACCCCCCCCCTTCCCCAGACACTAAATTCTCAGTCATATATTTATGTATCTCGTTTAGCCTTCGTCATGCACGTAATGGCCGCTTTCTCGCTCTGTATCTCGGTAATACCCGCCTTGTTGTTAGCTGTAGCATCAAACCAAAGAAAAACCGTAATCCGTGGGTCGTCAGTCGTCATCCACGTCTTCACCTTCGGACTCCTCCGCAGCCCGGCGTTCGAAGCCCTTGTCCCGGTGGCGCTCCTGGATCTCCTTCATTTCCTCGGCGTAGCGGCTGAAGGCGCCGCCGAACTTGGCCCAGGCCTTGAAGGGGATGGTGATAGAGTTCCTGTAGCTGGGCTTCACCTCGCTCACCCGCAAGAACACGCCGTACTTGTTGGAGCCCACGTCGAAGAAAAAACGCTTGGAGTCCACCATGATGGAGGTGCCCTCCGGGAGTTCGCCATAGCCCATCGCCCCTCCTGCACCGCCGCCGGCCAGCTCGTCGTCATCGCCGCCGTAGTCGTCGATCAACTTGGCCAAGGCGTCGCGGAACTCTATCAAGCCTTGGGCTGGCAAGGCGATGGTCTGTCCGGCCTGCATGCCGGGCATCCCCCCCGCGCCGACACCGAAGCCCGGGCCTCGGTTGACGGTCTGGCGGATGCGGAGGAAGCGACCCCGTTGATTCTCCTTCAGGTCGAGGTAGTATTTGCGGTTCTCTCGCACCAGGAACTCGCTCTTCAAGGCCCGCCGAGGCCCGCTGTCATCGCCGCCCGCCGACTGGGCGATCTGCTCCGGAGTGCTCGGCCCCAGCTGGGCGTAGTGTTCGATAAAATCCCCGAGGTAGTCACGGAATTCGGCCGCCACCGACATGGAGAGGGTCAGCCGACTCTTCGAGCCCCCTGCGCCGACCTCGGCGATTTTGATGAACCGGCCTTTGGCGTTCTGTTTCACGTCAAGGTAGAAGCGTTTGTTCTGAATGTCCAGCCTCTTCGAAGCCAGCTCCTGCGTCTCGGGCTCCCGCTGGTAATGCTGGAAGCCGCCGCTGCCTCCCCCACCTCCTCCTCCGCCTCCGCCTCCTCCTCCACCGCCACCGCCGCCGCCGCCGCTGCTGCCTCCACGCTCACTTCCACTGTCCCCATCCGCCATCTTCGCCACCAGCAGCCCGTGTCTACGTATCTTTGACCCACGCCCGCTTTGCTCGCTGTGCTCGCGGAGGAAAGAAACCGAACCCGGATACGGGATGCTCATTGGTCGTCAAGGGTGCCAATCTGCGTATTCGCCGAATTTCTGCGTTTTTATTTGCCGATTCCATTGTCCGTCAGGTTGAATATCAACGCCCTCCTTGGTGACGTGTTACCTTATTTTGCATTGACAGTTGAAAAGTCGTGTTGTGTACAAGGTTTTTTTTCCAGAGTTTACCAGTGTTCCTAGCTAACAGCAAATGCTGTACACTCGAAGAGGTTTAATATTGATGGGTGATATACAAAACTTCCATATCCTACATTGTATCTTTTGTACAGCTTTGAGAAAGGATGCCCCAAGGAAAGGATACCCCAGGAAGGACACTCGGCGATAAGTCCCGCCTACTTGGTGAGGAAGTAATCGGACACTGGATGCTTATCGGTTGCCCCGGTTGTCAATCCAAACACATTCCTCAATCATGCGTGGCTATTCGTCAGATCACTTGTCCGTCAAGTGTAATTTAAAACACCCTCGTCGGTTGACGCGCTTTCCCGTATTTGCAGTTAGAAACTGCAACGTCCTCAAGTCGTGTTATTGAGAACGCCAAGAAGGCGTTTTGAGCGGTAATCGACATTTGGAGGTGACGGCTAAACGTGTGAATCAGAGGTTTACCACACATGTGTGATTTTCACAGCAACGATGTCCTTTTGACCTATTTTGTATCGAATTGGGAAGGGATGGCCCTTGAAAGGACTCTCGATCGACCATTTGGGCAAAAGACAGCAGAAACTGAACGTTGATTGGTCGCCATGTTTGCCAGTCCGAAATCGGATTAAATCCTGTGATTCTATTCGCCAAAATTGTTGCCCTTCAAGTGGAATGTCAACGCCCCGGGAAGTATACTTGATTCCGGCGGTTGCGTGCGCAAAAGGCAGGCGCGATATAATCTCCGGTTGGGGGATGGGTGGACCTTGCAAACCGTGCGTTTATTGGTCAATGCGAAGATTCGAAGGAACAATGCGCCATCTGATTGGACGCCAGGCCTCCCATCACGGTTTTCACAAAAGACTTGCGAAAAGGGGCTTTGTTGTTTCTTTGCGCTCGGAAACCCAAATTATTTGCTCGCTACTCAGTTCTTCAATCAAATCAAGAGGAGGAAAATGGTATGTACGCGTCTACTTGTATTGCAAGCTTGCGGTGGGTCGGGGTGTACTCATCAAAAGGAAAACAAACAAACTAAGATATTTGTCATAACTAGAAAGAAAGCGCCGCGTGGAATCACAAGGTGTTTGGCTAACTGTCACAGCTAAAGCGTTAGCATTAACGGAGGGACCCCAAGTACGAGTTCATTTATTGTATTTCATTTTCCAGGCACACTTCTATCTTTTAAGCGACAGTTTTTGTAAGCGGTTAGCAAGTTAAACTATGCTTCCGCAATTATTAAATTGCACCAAAAGTGGTATGTCAATAGTTTTGAAATGAGACGCGAGTTTTTTCTACATTATTTGTGATTTATCCTTTCAATCTTTGCTGAACCACATGATATATTTCCAAATATTATTTTCTTGCACGATTTGGTTGAATTTTTCCATTTGTAAAACATTTTTGTCGTGACAAAAAAAAAATCAGTTCAAAGTTTGTTTATATTTTTATGATTAGTCGTGTGTTTCCCTCCTAATATTTAGTTTCTATTTTAATATTGATATTTTTTTCTGTCTTTAAATGCTCTTCTATACATTAGACCTATTATTTTTGTGGGACCAAAATAATTGTAGTATTTTTTGCATCCGGTAGTGGTTCGTTTGCAGTGAGCGCCAACTCGCCAGCGAGCGTTATTTTTTTGCCGCGAATCGCGCGAGAACTGCCAAGTCCAATTTGTGCGCGGATGCAAATGTGCCGGCTCTGCCCAAAGTGCTGCCTTACTCCTTCGCCTCTTGGGTTTTGTTTCCCGTCTTTATTGAAGAATTCAACAGTTACGCCCTTGAGAAATTTCGATGGAGTTCACAACAACAAAAACGGGGGGGGGGGGGGGGGGGGGGGGGGGGGGGGTAAGGATGAAGCGGGAGCTTAATCATAAAAAGAGGTGGTTGAGGTTAGAATTCTGAAAAGTTCAAGAGTTCAACCTAGTGCTGGTTGATATAGAAGAAGATATTAGCCATTTTATATCACAATAACAATATCCCACGATATAGTTTCGGTTATTCGATAAAAGAAACTAGGTAACACTATGACTGCTTAACCTTGCTCACTTTATATTGAAGTGAGATGAATGAAACAGCCCTGTCAAATGATTACTGCATTCACGAGTGCTTCTGTGTCAAATGTAAACAGAAGCAACATATTTTTGCACAAATGTAGATGTCAGTCTAAAAAAAGACAGAAAAATAATGTTAATTTGCCAATGGAAGGTTTTTTTTCTTTTTTTCCCCAGTCATTTTGTGTATTACCAATTGTAGAGTTCAGTTGGTCATCCATGAGCAAGTAATGGCTGCTTTCTATTGGCTGTTGGATCGTCACCTGCCGTCAATCCCGTGACGTGTTTTGGTGCCCGTTTGTCCAAACGGTATTCACGAAGGGGACGGGGAGCTCGTTTTGAAATTGGGTGATGTGGTTGGTACATGCATTGGGACCAACCGGCCGTACTTAATCTTGGGATGGCGTTTTTGGGTGCTCAGATACCGCGACAAATGCAAAGACGTTGCTCTCTCGGACCTGAAGAAAATGCCGATGACACTGTGAGTTTGTATTGCTGCCCGCAGGCTGGCGGCAAGGCAGGAAAAGACAGCGGCAAGGCCAAGGCCAAGGCGGTGTCTCGCTCGCAGAGGGCCGGCCTACAGGTAAGGGAGGGAGCGCCATCGCACCCAAGATCGACACGCAAACCGTACAGTGCCACCGCAGAGATTTTGCGGCTCGTACTGTGTGTGTGCGTGTGCGTGTGCGTGTGTGTGTGTGTGTGTGTGTGTGTACACACACCATTTGAAGTCCTACTGATGCTTGATCAATGTGTTTTTTTTCCCCTCCGCCTCTTCAGTTCCCAGTGGGACGTATTCATCGACACTTGAAGACTCGCACCACCAGCCACGGTCGCGTCGGCGCCACTGCCGCCGTGTACAGCGCCGCCATTCTAGAGTACCTCACCGCTGAAGTGAGCGTTGTGCTTATTGGGAGGGGGCGGGGGGTCTTGTATACTTGTTCTCTCACTCTGTCACAGTGTCTTCTTGCTTGTATGTGTTCTTATGGTTCTGTGTGTGTCGCAGTGTGTTTTGTGAGTGTTTTTTTAGACCGCTTAAAAAAAATACACTGGGGTCCGTCTTCTAACGTGTGTTTTAATGGTTTTGTGAGATGTTCAGGTCCTGGAGTTGGCGGGCAATGCGTCGAAAGACTTGAAGGTGAAGCGTATCACTCCTCGCCACTTGCAGTTGGCCATCCGTGGCGACGAGGAGTTGGACTCGCTCATCAAGGCCACCATTGCCGGCGGAGGTGAGTCGCACGCGCACTAAATCATTTTCCAAAAGCGCGGCCTCCACAATCGCCTTTCAAAATCAGACCTGCCACCAGCAGAAAACCTGTTGCCTTCCGTACTTGATATATTATGTGTTCGTCAAGTCTCCAAGTTGCTCTGCAGTGCTGGTCATGGCTATAAAGCTTTGAGTGGCGATTTATGGCGCCCCCTACTGATGACACTCACGGACACCCTATTTATGTACCGCGATCCCTCACTTATCAGGGTCAATTGGGTCCCCGGGGACCCGGCAGCCAGAAGTGAAAAACCGCAAAGGAGGGTTTGCTCCCATTTCTTAAATGGAGTAACTAATACACTTTTCATTGTTTTTTTCGCCGCCCTCTCTGTCTATCATCTGCGCGCTTTCTCAGCGTGCAGACTAAAATAGTAACCCGCATGCGCACATCATGTTTCCTGTTCCCCCCCCCCACCACCACTGAATAAAAACAAAGCAAAGGTAGAATAGAAGAGAAACCGTCACACACCATCCCACAATCACACATCGAGGCACAGTGAAATCGCGTTGATCACACAGGAGAGATTCAATCGCGTACAGTCAACTAGTGCGCGGTGATTTTGATGGGAAACAATTTTTTTGGGATCGTACAAATGATCTCACGGAAACGACACGCTACCGGAAACGATCGTTACCATGAAATCCTCAGGCCTGTCGTGCTGTCATTGGTCGACGTGAATGCGCCTTGAAAGAGTGCCCGCTGCAAATATACAATACAGGCACGTTCAAAACCTATGAGTCTTTCAGCATTTTTTTTTTAAAGAATACAGTGCTTTGGGAAGAAAACGCAATGTACTGAAGCCACAGTAAATGAAGCGCGACATAGCGGGGATCATTGTATACACAAAAATCACCTTTTTCCCCCTATTTTCCCAACACATAAGAGATCATCGGGACAGTTGTTGCCATTCATTTTGTTTTTTAAATGTTGTCAAATATACCTCAAATGATTGCAATTGTTTTTCACGCTTGCGAATTGTCGGTTTGACGTCACATTGTGTCAAAATGTGCAGTCTGACCATTTGTGTTTGTGCTGGTCCAGGTGTCATCCCGCACATCCACAAATCTCTCATTGGGAAGAAGGGCCAGCAGAAGACGGTGTAGACGGCCCACCTCCAACCACACTTTTCTGGCCTTCCATAACCAGACCAGAGCTTTTTTATTTCTTATTTTTTGGGGGTCATTATGATGATGATGATGATGATAGCAAGCCAAGAGTGATTGTTTAGCATTTGTGTTGTTATACCTCCCCACTTAACTAGAATCACTTAACGACTTAAAAAATAAAGAATTGTATGCATCGTGTGGTTAGAATGCTTGACAATGTCAAAACGGCGACAGTGAATTTGTTTGATCGGCCCGTTCTATGTTTTATACTGAAATTGTTAAAAGCGTTTTGTTTTTATACGATCTGTTTTGTGGTTCTTTCCTTTTGAATATAGAGCATGCGTGATATTTTCGAACGACGGCCAAAAAAATGTGCAACGGTGCTTTGGAAGTGCACGTGGCAAGTATTAGCTTTGATGCTATATTTTTTTCATTGAAAAAAAAGATCACAAATGCTTACATGATTTTTAAACTTGAACAATTTGAGTGTGAGCTCGTGCCACCTTAGGGCGGCATATCACTACATTAGAAGTCGCTACATTTACTGAACCTCAGCAGGGCTTTGACACTCAAATGTACTGTGTGTGTGTACGCGTGCGCACAACTTGAAGTGAACGCCATGACATTCTTGTAATGAGCAACATCAGAACCTTTTTTCTTAAAGCTGTGTTTGAGAGTGTGCGGGTGTGTGTTTTGGTCTGAATAAAACACCCTTTGTATGCGATCCATGACTCAAGATGGCTGTCCCTGTCTAGTCATGAACGGTTTGGAAACGGTCAGTCTCACCGTTTCAAATTGTAATTCTCTTTGAAACCGTGTCCAGCGTCTGAGGGGTAGACTGAGAAAGAAGACGCGAACCTACAAAAAAAGATGACACGCCTGATCGCACAACGCCGTATTAAGCAGTGACGGGCCAAAGAAAGCGGGGCCTCGGAGTGTGTCTCGAGCTAAACGGCCGTCCCGACCGGAGCCCCGATTCAGAGCGCGTGTCGCCTCATTCGGGACGCTCTTATGTAATAGTGAGAAGCGTTTCAAGATTTCATCAGGAGAGAGCTCATATGAATGAAGCATCGAGTGCCGAACCCTGAGCTGAAAGCAAGGCCTCAGTGCACAGGTGTCAAGGGCCGCCGTCCTGCCTGTTTCCCATATCTCCCTGCGGCAACACACCTGATTCACCGAATCAGGATCATTGTCCACCTCCGATGGAGCTTGCTGATGAGCTGATCATTTGGATCTGGTGTGTTGCAGCAAGCAGAGATGGAAAACATGCAGGACACCCGTCCTCGAGGACCGGACTTTGACACCTGTGCCTTAGTGGTTCAGCCTTCCTTGTGCCCATCGCGTGTATTCAGTGCGTTTGATGGTTTCCCAATCTAAAATATCAATGGGAAAAGAAATGAAATTCTTACTTTGTGGGACATCGAAGAAGATATCGGACGTGTTGTATGATTCATTGTGAATTCGAACGATGTTCATTTCGAAACGACGAAAACAGCCTACTTTTACCCCGCAAATAATCGGTTTTGAACTTATTTTGCGCATGCGCCGTCGTTACACGCAGCCTCGCCCGAGGCGATCATTTATCCTTCAAACTCGAAGACCACAGTCAGCACTTTATTTTTGTTTATGCTAAATTTTGAACTGAAATAATTTTCGCGAAAAGTAAACTGGGAAAAGAATCCATTTTAACCCCAGAAGTGAACGCTTTCAACGCGGAAACAGTCTCCCGCGCATGCGCCTCATCGACATACACAAGAGCAACAAACATGGACGCTCTTGGCGACGGCACAAAGGAGAAGAGGACCATACTGAAGAGGAGCAGCGACGAGGACGATGAGCCCTCCGCAAAAAATCGTCCGAGAGTCGAGGTCGACCACAACACAAACGTGGCCGACCACTACAACCGGCTTCAGGAGGCCGGACTGACCGCACGTAGCCAAAGCCGCATCTTCTACATGCGGAACTTCAACAACTGGATGAAGAGGTGGGCACGTTCTTTTCTACCGCTCACTATTATTATCTCGGATAGTAACCCGACACTGTGTGTGAGCAGAGTTTGGGAGAGGAGCCAAACCCTGTACTCAAGTAAGAATACTATTACTTTAGAACCATACGAGTTGTCTTCCAAATAACTACTTAAGTACGGGGGGGGGGGCGCTCAAGTACCGAGTAGCCGCAGAGTCACGTGACAGCGCTCAAGCCACACCTCTCTCCGACAATGAAAACAAATGAGAGCTCTTGACGTGACCGCGGAGAACGGCCGAAGCTACGCCGCAAGCAAGAACGGGAAAGACCCCCACCCGCAGAGCTTCGCCAATGAGCGTCCTCGGGTCCCAGAGCTTCTGTTCCAAGAAAAGCCGACCATGTCGAAGCGTTTTTGGAAGGCTTGGCAGCCATCATGTTCTAAGTTTACGATTCTTTGCGAAAAAATAACCCAGAATTGTCTTTGTCGTGTGTTCGATGAAGGACGTGGTCTGCAAGTCATTCTGGTTTCATTTATGTCGAAGACCTTTTTGTTTTGAACGAAGCAGCCGATGAATCCGTGATTGAAATTTTCTTTTGCCGGGTATCGGAATATGCATTGGGCTAAAAAGCAAAAAAAAAACCCCAGCACAATTCCATACGCTCCGAACCCCGTCTATCTGTCCTCAGCGTCCTCATCGGCGAGACGGTGGAGAAGTTGCGCGATGCCGGCCACCGGCGCCTCTCGGTGCTCGACCTGGGCTGCGGCAAGGGCGGCGACCTGCTCAAGTGGCGCAAGGGCGGCATCGGCCACTTGGTGTGCGCCGACATCGCCGGCGTGTCGGTGGAGCAGTGTCGCAGTCGCTACGAGCACATGCAGAGGAGGGGCCGCGGCGACGAGGGCATGTTCAGCGCCCAGTTCATCACGGCCGACTGCACCAAAGAGCTCCTGGCCGACAAGTTGGAGCGCCCCGACCTGCTGTTCGACATCTGCAGCTGCCAGTTCGTGTACCACTACTCGTTCGAGAGCCGGGCCAAGGCCGACACGATGCTGAGGAACGCCTGCGAGCGCCTCAAGCCCGGCGGCTACTTCATCGGAACCACGCCGGACGCCTACGAGCTGGTCAAGCGGCTGGAGGCGTCCGACTCGCTCTCCTTCGGCAACGACGTCTTCCGGGTGACTTTCCGGACCAGGGGCGACTACCCGCTCTTCGGATGCCAGTACCACTTCAACCTGGAGCAGGTAAGGCGCTCTCTTACCGGCTTTTCCCCGCACACCTTTGGAGTGCCAAGCAATGAAGTCTTGCAGTCTTCGGCACCCTCGGCAAAGTTCCTTTTTACTTTCGTGCTTCTTTTATGCTTCGCGAGCCTCCCGTCCGACAATTCCGGGGACTCCGGAAGTGGCTCAAGCGATTTTTACCCGTTTGAAAAGCTCGAGTATCAGTGGATGAAATGGGCTTGTTCTCCCTTTTGACTTCCGGATCGGAATCGGGACTTGTAACTTCTGAGCACAGTTTCCTTTTGCGCAAGTGTGCGCGCTTTGACCCCAGTGCGGAGCGTGAGTACTTTTGCCGCCACTGCCGCACGTAGGTGGTGGACGTGCCGGAGTTCCTGGTCTACTTCCCTCTGCTGGAGCATATGGCCTCACGTTACGGCATGCGCCTGGTGAGCAAGCAGCGCTTCGGCGAGTTCTACCGCGACAAGGTCAAGCTGAGTCACCACCGCGATCTGCTGATGAAAATGGCCTCGCTGGAGGAGTTCCCGGCCCGGCGCGGCGGGCGTCTGACCGCCCAGGACGAGGACGAGTACCGCCACGCCCGTGAGCACCGCGAGCGGGCGGGCTCCGCCGCCGGGATCCCTCTGGGTACGCTCAGCAGGTCCGAGTGGGAAGCCACCAGCATCTACCTGGTCTTCGTCTTCCAGAAGATGTCCTGACAGAGGTAACGCCGACTCCCACCGTGCATCCGCCCGTTCCGAGGCCCCACGCGCGATACCGATTGCCGTCTCGCCTGTACGCACAAAATGCGCCCTTTTGGCCGCCGGGGACTCTTTCCTGGCTGCTGCTCATTTGTGGCCGTGAACAAGAAAATGTCAGCATGTTCTGGGCGGAGCTCTGGGTCGAGCGTGCGCATGAGAATGTTCGTGGGTGGCCACCAAATAGAAAAGGCCAACACGCTTTGCCGAATTGGAGACGATCGCGTGCAAAATTCACATCCCTGGTCTCAAAAGTAGCAAACTGCAAAATACTCGTTTTTGTTCAAGTAGTGTCTATCGCCTCCTATGAAATGCTCGTTTGTGGCAACAAAAAATAACCCCAACAAGCTCAAAGTTGCACAGATTTGTGGGCACAAAAGACAATTCCTTCTGGCGACCGTTTGGTCTCTTCTCCGCCTCCTTCGGAGCACGCACGCCGCAAGACTTCAAAGAATGTTGAGCCAACGTTTTTGGCCTCGCAAACAAGACTCGTTCTTCCACGGCGTGTTGCAATTTGGAGCCTAGGTGCGCTCCATTTGGCTACCCGGGCATCCAAGTAGTTCACGGGAGTAGCACGAAAGCCGCAAATCCGTATTTTGCGCGCACGTCGTATCGATACGGTGGCCGCGATGACAATTTGATTTGTTTCCCCTCGGCGTCATTTCTCGGGCGCGCCTTTTTAATTGAATTGATCTTCCTCAGCGCTGCTGCTTTCAGGCACCTTCGGTTCCAAAGGAACGGCGACTGCTGCTAAATGGACAATCTTCGGTGGACATATTGTAAAAGAGTGACTCTGAATTTTTTTTTTCTTTTTTCTGTCTTAAATAAAATAGTTGGGACTGTGGCGTTCCGCGTCCATCTATCAAGTGTAAAATTACAACACCAAATAAATGTTTTGTTTAACTGAAATGTGTCTTGGAGCGAGACGGTCTGAATTTGTCTTTTTCTTTTTCTTGTCCTTCAATCAACAGTGGCGTCACAATTGGACTCATTTACATAATTACACCTCCCACATGGAATTTTGAGGAGCAGGGAAAGCTCGATCAAGATCATTCGGAGTGGCACCCCGAAGATGATTCCCAATTTTTAACCCTTTTTACGTCACGCGCTGCCTCGTCCTCTTCCTCCTCAGGGGTCTTGCGGGGGCGAGTCCCCCCCGTCATCAATAAATTCGAGTGTCGCAAGAAAACAACACCAAGGCACAGAAAGCCCAAATGCTGCGTGGCTTCTCAACCGGCTGTCACTTTGTTTCAAGTTGGTCTCATGGAAAGAAAAAGAAAATTTTACCCTGACTTGAAAGCATGACTTCAAATCTTTACATTGGCCTTAAGCCCCAATCCAAATGGGAAAGCAGACCCTTAAACCAGAGTTGAACATCTAACAACAATTCTTGTTTGAATTCCTAAATCCGGCTTTGAAAACTAGTTTAGAGATATAAGGAGTACTCCGAGAGTGGGGGAAAAAAAGAAACGAAAAGGTAACATGTTTTGTTTTTTGTTTTAACGCGAACCGGAAGCGTTAGCAATCATTTCCGGTTTACGGAGCGGCAAACATTAGATCCCGCGAGCAGCACTGCTTCCGGTGTCTGGTATGTTGCGTTTCTCACCACTTTGCTTCTTAATTCACATCAAAAGTATTCGTCTACGAGCACGTTCATCAATTTTCAAGTTGTTGGGCAAGTAGACTTCGCCGCCGAACGCGATAGCCCGAGCGAGCGAGCAAGCTAACTAACGCAAAGAAGCCCGGCATCGAATCCGGGTCTCGTTGTTTTGTTTGGCGCGCCCCCTCCCTCCCAACTCGTGGCTTGTTTCGTTTGATCGCCTCTTGACTAGACTAGTGAGGTGAAACGTTGATCATAACTCGGATCGAGCTCGGCCTAAGGCAGGGCGACACAAGTGCACTAATGTGGACTCGAGCAAAATTTCGAAGGCGACTTTTTGGATCAAACAGTCTCGACGCGTGACAATAGAGCAGACGATTATTCAAAAGAAGTCAAATTAAGTCAAGTCAAGTCAAACTTTCTTGTCAAATGCGCCGTTTGTACAACATACAGCACAGATGAAATTTCTTTCCTTTCAACCAGACAACAAGAGGAGCCACTGCGGGTGCCGGCGCCGCCATTAAAAGAACAGTGAACATAAGATGACAAAATAATACACGACACAACACATAAGACATAGGCAGTCGTGATATGTGAACCACTTTTCCTGCGTACACTTTGTTGTTTGAAGCAGATGTAATCCCCCCTTTTTCCTCAGGTAAATAACACCACACTCACCGGGAAGGCTGATAATTCTGGTCGACTTTGCTTTTGATCCTGTTTTGGGGAAGGAACGAATGTGCCTTCAGTGTCGCACAAGCTCATTCCGGTGATTGGATGTTGTCATTTCCGTCTGGTCTCCGAGGTAACAGGAGCCACCGGGCTATGAGGGACAATGGACCACATGGCAGCCAATAAGAGTCAGGCATGGTCAAGGCAGGAGGACTGGTCGGCGGTCTCCGTGCAGAGCCCCCTCTTCAATACGCTGTCCGGCCGGGGCCCGTCGCCGCCCTACGGCCACCCGCAGACGCCCGGCGACGGCTTCATGCCCACGTTGGCGTGCGTGTCGCACGTCCACTGCCACGTGTCGCCCGCCTCGCTCTTCGCCAGCGCCGCCTTTGACCCGCCGCAGCCGACGGGTGCCCGAGAAAAGCTGGGACCGCCGCAGGCTGCCCATCAAGCCCACGCGCCGCCACCCCCCTCTACGCGGCCCTCATTTCAGTCTCCCTCATCTCTGGGCTCTTTTCAGAGCGTCAACCAGGTGTCTGCCACTCACAGTCAAACCTCGCCGGCGCCCCCTGTGGCATCTCAGTGGATAGACCCGACGCAGTGCCGCGGTAAGGTGACACTTTGTGTGTGTGTGTGTGTGTGTTGAATATAATAGAGCATATAAGTGTCTCTCCTTATTAGTCCATTCATGGATTAAACGCTGGTTGTGAATTTTGGCGTTTTGCCTCTTCAAAGAAATGAAGTTTTAAAAATTGAATCTTCAATGAATTATTCATGATTTCGGGGGGTTTGTTGTGCTCAAGTCACGACGTAATTATGGAGCAGATTGCTGTCAAAAAGGGGGGGTGTCAAACGGCTTAATCCATTTTGTCCCCTGCAGCCTCGAATGAGTCCGCTCACGCCGACAACGATGCTGCCCTTCCAACAGCGGTGAGGAAAATGGCCGCCCTTTACCGTCATAGCAGCTCTCGGATTGCGGCCCATGTTGCTTGGACGACAAATTCATCAAAGTTGCTTCTCTCTCTTTTTTTTTTTCTTCTCCTTTTAAGGGGCTGACCACACGCTCCATGGTTTTACATCAGCGGTCTCTCTTACTCAAGCAGCTATCAGAGTTGGAGAAACTGGTGAGTCTCGCGCATGCCTGTGCGGGGTCGGGCTGAAGAGTTCATCGAATTTTGGAATGTTGTCGAATGACATTTTTGGATGTAGTTTTCCAAATTGGGATCTGCTGTGAAAGACTCTTTGCAAATTGGTCGAACTCATGTCGTCTCCTTTCATCCAGTTGGAATCGTTGCCTCCGGAGGACGACGTCTGCGTGAAGCCGCCCCTTTCGGCCCCCCAGGCAAATAAACGTTGACTTCATTGCCAAATGTCCCACGCGCACGGCATGTGGAATGATGTCTAAAAGTGTCGTCTCCGCGTCTCTTCAGTCGCCGCTGTCCACGGGCGAGTCGCCGCCGTGTCAAAGCGAGGCAGCGCACAAAATGGAGGTGCCGACGGAGGACGACGTCTGCGTGAAGTCGCCCCTTTCGGCCCCCCAGGCAAATAAACGTTGACTTCATTGCCAAATGTCCCACGCGCACGGCATGTGGAATGATGTCTAAAAGTGTCGTCTCCGCGTCTCTTCAGTCGCCGCTGTCCACGGGCGAGTCGCCGCCGTGTCAAAGCGAGGCAGTGCACAAAATGGAGGTGCGTTGTTCATCAGCATGTGCACGTTCTGATTCCGCGCTCACGTTCCGAGGCTTTGCTTTCTTTTTTCTTTTTTTTTTTTGTCAGCCGGAGTGGTACGCGTCTTCAGACGGCGCGTCGCCGCCACAGCCGCCGACGCCACCGCAAGCGGCGCCCTCGGACAGCGAGCATCGCGAAAAGCCAGCATCCGGCGGCGAGCATGCCGACGACGACGACGACTTGACGGATGACTCTGCATGTGATCCAGCAGACCCTGTAAGATGACACGTTGCTTGCGTTAGTTCGTTTTTGGACGACTGCACTGCGTCAAACTGACGCCGGTTGCGAATATTTCCGTTGCTTCGTCGCGCTCCGCTAAGGTGGACACATTGCGCAGTGTTACTATTTTTTTTAAACATGATTTACTCACTTTGCAGCAGGAAAGGCACATTTTGTGGAAGTGACTTTAAACTCTTGTACGTTGAGATGGAAAGTTTGGAGTGATTATCAGAAACAAAATGATGACAGTTAGCGGTTTTACCGCAATCATACAAAATAATGGAAGCAAAAACAGCAGATGCAAACAGTCTCCGAAAAAAAGACATACGGTGGGTACCTCAACTTTTGTCATGTACTCTTTGTATTGTGTCGACCTATTTTATTTATCCTCTGCGAAGGATGACCTTGATTCTTGCACCTTAGTTCTGATTGTCTTTTTCTGTTTCATCATTAAAGCGACACAGTTGGTGGGTTTTAATTGGGGCCCAACCAATATGGATTTTGTTTTTTCAGACCGATATTATTTGGTAAAACAAAATTCCGACAACTGATTAATTGGCCGATTGAATTAAAAAAAATTTTATTTTTTTGGGGGGGGGGCTAAATTGTGTCATTACAATCCGTTTGTCTGGAGTGCAATGCAGTAGATTGCAATTATCCTTTCGAAAAGCACGTGAGCCCCGCATTTTTTGTGTCTTTTTGGAGTTGCTGTCACAGGGTGAAGGCATTTCCTTTCCTTTGACCGGGGGAAGGTCATTTGGTCTCGGGCCCGAGGCGCCAGTGAACAAATCGCATCAACGAGCCTTTTCGTATTTGTGCTTGACTGCGCCGCTGTCATCTTTCCCCAGGACGGCCGCTCTCCCGACTCGTCAGACCGCGGCTCCGTTTTCGTACCGAGCGACGACAGCGACGTGTCTGACGCTCTGTCGGACGTGCGAGAAGACCCCGTCCGCCGCTCGGGGGGATCCCCTCGCAGCCCCGCCATGTCCCTGCGCAGCAGGAAAAAGTCGGGCCCGGCGTCCCTCGGCGCCCAGCCGCCGGAAGCCAAGACGGAGTGGAGCCGCTTGAAGAACGTCAAGGTGGGGCTTGCTTTCAAATTTCTTCAAATCGAGGAGACCTCGAGAAGCGTCAAGTCGAACCGACGACGATTCGGCAAAAGTAGCTTACGTGCGGTCGTCGGACGAATGCATCCTCCGCATCCAATTAGGGCCGAGCCAATTCAAATGGACATCTCAATAGACGGTCGGAGAATATCCTTTGCACATTGCCCAAAAACCAAACCCCTGCTTCATTTGGCTCGGTCGCTCGCCTTTCTTTTTTGAAATGCAACTCCGCTGCGGTCACAGAAATGACCTCCTCCCGCGAGTGCGTCCGGGGAGTCAAATTTCTGAATCGGATGTGGGAGGGTCGTCGCGGGACCATCGAGCTGCTGACCGACGGCCTTCCCGCCTCCACCCGGCGCATAGCCGTCGATCATTTTTTTTTCCTCATCTCCTGCGGCGACACTCTCCTACATGGAGCCCACGCCATGTCACCAAAGCGCACGGCGACTGCTTGTCACCATTTCAACAGGGGTGAATGATGACAAGTCGCTCTTCAGCCTCTCTCCGCGCGCCCAATGCGAAGCAAGTACTTGGGGCTGGAATGATGTCTAATGTGTCTCGGCGGTTTAGTTTTCAGTCTTGTCGCTTTTCAGCCGCACGTCCCGTGTCCTTGAGAAACCAGTCGACCGGTTTCTTTGGGCACGTGGCTCCCGAGCGACCTGCGCTTCTCGCCTGCTTTTCCCATCAAGGTGTGCGCCATGAAGCAAGGCCAGAAGAGCCGCGAGCGCGTTTCTCGACGGAACCACTGCCTGTTTTGCTCCAAGGCCGTCGTCAAGATGTCCAGGCACCTGCAGCACAGACACGGCCGCAAGGAGCAAGTGTCGGCCGCCCTGCGCTTCCCCAAAGGCTCCCGGGAGAGGCAGCGGCGGTGGAACCAGCTCATCAACGAGGGCAACTACGCGCACAACAAGCGAGTGCTGAGGACCGGCCAGGGGCAGCTGGCGGCGCGGAAGAGGCCCCCCAAGACGGGCCAGGCGCAGGACTTCCTGCACTGCCTGTACTGCCGGGGCCTGTTCATCAAGAAGAACGTGGCCTGCCACATGAAGCGCTGTCCCGAACGGCGCAGGAGGAAGAAAGAGGGCGAGCCCCGCGTGGGCCAGGAGCGCGTGGAGACCCGCTGCGCCCTGCAGGCCATGGGCGAGCTGCGCATCAGCGCCGGCTTGCGCGCCGTCCTCTCGCAGATGATCTACGACGACGTGACGCGCCTCATCATCAGCGAGCCCGTCCTGCTGGCCTACGGCGAGGACATGTTGGCGCGCTACGGCGCCGACGCCAAGCGGCAGGAGTACATGCGGCAGAACCTGCGGCAGATGGCTCGGCTGGTCCTGGAGGCCTGGAAGCGCACGCCGCTCGCGCGGCTGGAGGATTTCTTCCTCCCCGACAGCTTCCCGCACGTGGCGGCCGCCGTCAACGTCCTGGCCGGCTACGACCCGGCCGCCCGCACCTACGCCGCCCCCTCGCTGGCCATCAAGCTGGGCTACTCCCTCCAGAAGGTGTGCCGCCTCGTCCAGGAGAGGGCGCTGGAGCGCGGAGACTTCCAACTGGCCGAGGCGGCCAAGAACTTCCTGCTGGTCTACAGGAAGCAGTGGGCCAAGACCATCTCCTCGGACGCCTTGTCGGTTCTGCGCAAGAGCAAAAGGAGCTCCGGGGAGAACGTTCCGGACGCCCAGGACGTGAGGAGGCTCCACCTGCACGCCGAGAAGGTCCACCTGCTCGCCGAGGACAAACTCAGGCAGGAGCCCGCCGCCGAAACGTACGACGCGCTGGCCAGGGCCCTTCTGGCCCGAATAATTCTGTTCAACGGCAGACGAAGCAGCGAGGTGTCCTCCTTACCGCTCGCCGCCTTGAAGTCCGTCAAGAAGCCCGAGCCGCGGGAGAACTCGGACTTGTTAGTGGGCGAGCTGGAGAGGAGCATGTGTCGAGTCTTCAGCAGGATGGAGATCCGCTCGGCCTGCGGCCGCATGGTCCCCGTCCTGCTCAAAGCGGCTTTCCTGCCCGCGCTGGAGCTCCTGGCGCGGGTCCGCGAGGCTTGCGGCGTCCCCGCCCGGAACCCCTTCCTGTTCGGACGCCCGCACGCGCTCAGCGCCTACCGCGGCTCCGTCTGCGTGCAGTTGTTGGTCAAAGACGGCGCGGTCGGAAAGCCCGAGGCGCTGATGTCGGCCGTCGTTCGCAAGCGCCACGCCGCCATGTTGCAGCTCCTCAGCCTGGACCCCGCCGAGAGGGAGCTGGTCCTGGGGCCCGACAAGCAAGCAGAGAGCCTTCGGAGCGACGTCCACCCTGGAGGTGAGGGATTAGTTTCAAAAAAAAATGTGGGGGAACCTATCCTTCTTCTTCGCTGTTTTTTGTGCTTTGGCGCCACCTTATGGTGCCAAGAAACTATGACGTGGATGCAGACGAGGAGCCTCGTTTCCACTTCTGGCATCTTTCTGACAAACAACCATTTTAGAAGTGAGCCGAGCAGCAAAAGTGGAGCTTTTCGGCCATCTTGGAACTATGTTGAAATGAGCTGAATTTTTTTTTTTTTTTTTACCTTCTGATTTACAAACGTCCGTCCATCCATTCTCTGCGGCTTATCCACGGTCGGGTCACGGGGGGGGCGGCAGTTTCAGGCAGCGAGGCCCAGACTTCCTTCATCCAAGTGCATCTGCTCGCCCGGACGCGCTTGCAAGGTCCCCCGGGGTACGCGGTGGAGCGCCTTCTCCGAAACACGTGTGGACTTGCTCGGTCGAACTGCCGCGCACCCTGGAGGACCCTGCCGAAGGTGTCGAGAGCCGGTCCGCTGTGACACGGCCGGGCCCCGAAAAGCGCACTTCTCCTCCTGAATCTGACGTTCAAGCTCCTTGCCGGCGCTCCTGAGTAGACCTGACCGGGGAGGCTGCGCAGTGCGCAACACGCCCTGCACAATCTTTTCCTTTACTTGCGTCAGATTTCTTTGTTGGAATGAAGACCGTATTTGGATGTCCAATGAACATCCTCAATGATCCTTTTAGGCGCCGGGCAGCCCAGCGAGTCTGTCGGCGGTTTGTCCGGGACACACTCGACCAAATCCGCAGCGGCCCGGCGGGCGCCCAAAGGTACGAAAGTCGGCGTGGGATGGCTTTTGCCGATGTCCTGACCAAGCTTCAAAGCGTCGAGGCTTAGTCGTCCGTCTGAGTTGTTCTCGCCCTTTGTCAAATTCAGTTGGTTCGCCGGCCAGCAAGCAGAAGTGGAGCGAGTGCGAGGTCGCCGCCGTCGAGAGGCACATGATGTCCCTCATCCGAGACCACAAGGTGCCGCAAAAGCTGGACTGTCTGCGGTGTCTGGAGGCCGAGCCGCGGGCCCTGAGCACGCGCTCCTGGAAGGGCATCAAGGACTACGTGAGGAACCGGATCACCGCCCTCAAAAGACAAGCCAAGCCCCCCAAGCGCTGAGGCCTCTGGAGTAATTTCGCACCCTTATCTTTGGTTTTGCAGCTGTAATTCTTTATAAATAGTTCCAAGCCTTGGCTATTGTCTCACATTGTCATTTTCCTGCTTAGTGTCGGTAGCTTGCAAAAATTGCACTTGAGTAGCGAAAACCCCCCAAATAATTGACGTCCACCCCCAACGGTGTTTGTGATTGCATCCAATCTTAAAAAAAAAAAAAAAGTGCCCCGGAGCCTCCCAAAGGCTCAGTACTGCACAGCTAACTTTGATGATTTCCTCCCCTGCTGTGTTGTTGGTTCAGACCAAACTGCCAGTCATGGCCACGACTCTCGCTCGCCGTTCGACCCCCCCTCGACACGCCGCACTCAGAGGTCCCGTGCTTCCGGCAGATCAGTACACAACTAAACACTCTACCGCCTCACGCGAATTTCTCTGAATGCCGGCGTGCAAATGGGCCGTCCGCGCAGCTGCTCCGTGTGAAGCGGGCCGATGGCAGGCGAGGAGCTCCTGCAGCGCCGCCCGGTGGAGGACAAGACCCCCAACGGCAGCGCATCTTACGCCGACTTCCTCTCCCGCCTGCACGTCAACTCCGTGCACACGCTGCGCTGACCCGCAAACACACGGTGAGCCAACGCCGAATGACTCTCGGCTTGATTTATTGACTTTTCTTTCACGGGTTTGTGCGAGTCGAAGCACAGTGGGATGACTGAGGAGAACTGGTCTGACTGGAAAGGATTCCCATCTTATTGTTGAGATGTAATTATGGTTCACAGATAACCTGTTGGCACGGAGACTTTGTCACATCTCGGCCGGTCGACTGTAACACACTTGACTTTGGAGTCGGCCAATCCTCCATGGAGCGTCTCCAGTGGGTCCAAAATGCCGCTGCTCACCCGTGGACCGGCACTCGTAAGAGGGAGCGCATCGCTCCCTTCACTGGATCATTTTGGAGTTCTTTAGAAGATCCTGTGATTTGTTTCCGAATCTTGAAATGGCCTCGCCCCCACCTGACCCCTCAGCCAGGCGCTATTCGAGGTACCGCAAACTAAGTGGAGATTCAGAGGAGACCGGGGTTTTTGCATTGCCGCTCCCTCTCTTTGGAATAATAATACATTTATTTATTTATTTATTTGGAATGAACGTTCGGCAAGTCCCCTCGCACTGGCCGTCTTTCAAAGTCCTTTTTTTTAGTCTTTGGCTTTTGACTCAGCCTGAGACTGGATTTTTGTTGGACTGTTTTTGTGCTTGCTACTGCCCTTCGCTATTCATTGATTGTTTTTGCTCCATGCGCTTTTGTAGACAGCGGCGGTTGTTTGAAAGTGCTCTCGAAATACACTTGAGTTGCGGCGTGTTTTGGATTTCTCTCGGCTTGAAAACCAGAAGCTGCTTGAGAGCTGCCTGCACCAGGAAATGGGGCAAATCGCCTTTCAAAGTAACGTGCAAGTAGCGTAAGGATGATGAAAGGGAGTCAGGGTGTCACGTCATGACCTCACTCCCAGGTTCAGGTTTTGCTATGGATGAAGGTTTCAAATGTCCTTTCCACGACCCAGCCTACCTTCCTTGCATTTTCACTGAGTGTCAAGTAGAGTTTGAGAGAAAATGAATTTCGGGCCATGAAAAATAGCCATTTGGGGGCCAGCAAATTCAATTTAGCTCGGTGCCTCGATTTGGTTTAGGGCTGGCTCTGAGTTTAACGATAGAAATTCATCAGTTTCAAATACAGGATAAATGGCTGAAAGTCAGTTTCTGGTGGCACATATTTCAGCCCACAGCCCTTGACCTCTCTTTTCTTCACTTGAAGAAAATCCTCAAACCGGTGATTAACATTTAATATGCGTTTCTATGACAGATGTGGGGGGGGGGGGATACCAGTACCAACATTTGGCTCATCCTGCATACACTGAGAAACAAGAGGTGAGTTCAGGGTTGAAACTTCATAATCATTCTTATTATTACTAACAAGTAAGACTTGTTTATTTAAAATATACGTTTCTTTTTCATTTACATTAATTTAAGAAAAAAAGTGAATGTGAGGGAAAAATAAATACTCTTATTTTGACGTATTTGTAAGTCAGTACCGGAAGTGAGCCTTCGGTTGTCTTGACGAAAATGCCTGGTCGAGCGAGCAGCTGTCAAACCGAAAGGGGCGTGGAGAGAGAGAGAGAGCGAGAGACAGAGAGAGAGAAAGAACGAAAGACCTTCCGTGCTCGCTTCGGTGTTTCCCCATTAAACCTCGGCCTCGCCTCTTTCTCCAGTGTCGGACGACTTGATTTTTGTTTGTTTGATTGTTTGTATTGGTGGGGACTGGGCGGACCTGTTGTGGTTTATTCCCCCCTCCCCCTTCCCCTCGCCGGCTGACAGACAACATTTGACCGGAGGAAGAAGAAGGAGAAGCGGGAAACATGGCCACGACGACCTGTACAAGATTCACGGACGAGTATCAGCTGTACGAGGAGCTTGGCAAGTGAGTCGAACCGGACACAGCCTTCGGATCCCGGCGACCGTCGCGTCCCACGCGCCGCCGCGTCGCCGCCGCGTCGCGGGGGCTGGCCGGGGACGACGGTCGCCGAGCTCCGGGGCCGCGCGGTGCTTGCGTGTGCGTGCGTGTGGCGACGTGCGCGCGGTTGTTTTTTTTTTTTTTTTAATTTTTCTGAGCGCACGCGCGCACATGGATTCGCCAAGTGAATGACAGTTTGGAAAAATGTCAACAATGGACCAGTGTGGCGGCACGACATCCTGTGGTGCGACTGCTCCCCGTTGAAGTCCTCGCCACAAGTGGCGAGGAAATGATGCTTCTCTTTCTACGTGTTCCAATTTCTTTTCAAATATCTTTTTCACCACGCGCATTCGACTATTTTCATAGAAATGATTTTCCCCCTCAAAAGTAGCCTCTCATGTCACGGAAAATATTTGACCTTTCTCAAAAAGATGTTCTAGCATATCGATGATGTTTTTAATCACCTTTTCATAGAAAATAGGACTTTTCTGGGCAGTGTAACGCTTTACCCCCGACAAATTTGCGATTTCTCATCGAAAAGGTGATGCCTTTTCTTGAAAGTTCTTTTTTTTCCTTTTATAAAACTTTTTTTTTTTAATTGACAGTATAAGACTTTTTTTTCACTCGAAAATAGATTCCTTTTCATTGAAAATATTCAACTCTTTTCGAAAGAATATCCAATGGAACCGTTTTTTTCTGAGAAATTTGGACTTCTCTGAAATAGGGAAATACTGGAAATAGTATCTTTTGGCCAATAAATACAGTGCATCATGTTTTACGCCATGTTTGTTTTCAGGGGCGCCTTCTCAGTGGTGCGTCGATGCGTGAAGCTGTGCACGGGGCAGGAGTACGCCGCCAAAATCATCAACACCAAAAAGTTATCTGCCAGAGGTAACAACTTGCCGCCAGCTTTTCTATCTTGGCCATGATGCTTTGGGCAGGTTTTGTCGCGCTGAGGCCATTTTAGCTTCCCAGAGTTTGTCCGGATTGTTTTTTTTTTTTGGTGGTGGGGGGGGGGGGGGGGGGCCTCTTGGGAACCGGGGCCTCTTGGGATTCTCCTTTTTTTGTCCGCCTCGGAACTTTCCTTTTCCTACCCGACCGAGCCAAATGAGCCGGAAAAGTACTCGGGGATCAGGACGGTTTGAGTGGTCCAAATGCGTGGCATCGGCGCCCGGATGCAAGCTTTCGGCGTCCTTTGGCATGGGTTGCTCCCGACCAACCTCCAGACTCGGTTCAGCAAAACTCGCCGTCGGTTTCACGGGCGCAGTGGCCCGATGTGGCTCCCACGTTGACCCCGTGATGCCAAAATTGGAACTTGACCTTGATTTTGACCTCGATTTCGTGTGACAAATTGGCCTTCTCCCGACTTGTTGCCACCGAGCTTCCCTTAACCTGACAAAATGCTGTCCGTTTTTTTATTTTCTGATGAAAACTTTTCGTTTCAAGGACATTGAAGGCAGAAGTCAATTTGTACGATTTATACATTGCTGATTCTTATCTGATTGTTTTCCTAAAATGTCATTTGACACTACGTGTATCTTGACACACCTTTGTGTTCGAAGCATGGTCTTTTAAAAGCACTCCTTCTTTTCCGTTGATGTAGAACGTAGACCACTGACGTACGTTTCTGTACTTTCTTCCCTCGTCTGAATAAGCACGCTACTTCTGGATTCTGCTTAATTAGCGACCCAATTTTGTCCTCCATTTTGTGTCAATGTTATCATTTCACGTACGTACGTGTGTGTGTGTGTGTGTGTGTGTGTGTGTCTAGAGAGAGAGTGAGCGCAAGCCAATTTGACTTCGGTGTATCGAGACTCAGCAACTGTCTTTGCTCCTTTTGGACGATGGCGTTGCGTGTCACGTGTTTGTCTCGCTTGTCAAGCGAGCGCGATGTTGCGATGCCCCATGCGAGCGATCCGGTCTGATTAGTCAATAGCGGCTCTCATCAAGTGCATTTTTCCAGCTGCCAATAAAGGGCCTTCGCGAGTGTAGGCCGCCAATGTGAGCGAACAGCAGTACACTGGCAGCCCCCCCCCGCGATGCTGTCGGCGAGAGCGGCTCTATTCGGTGTGCAGGCGCGCCGGCGAAGGCCAAATTGACTGGGGGGGGGCTTGGGCTCTCTTCATGCTCAAACGTTCTGAACCCTGGGCAGGGGGCGTCCCCGTTCATCTTCAGGCCGTCACGGGAGGTAGGGTGGCAAGGCTGGTGTCATATCACCCCCCACCGTCAGCGCAGCAAGCGTCTTTTCATGAGATTAAGTCCATCCCCGATTATCCGGCCGCTATTAGCGGGAGGCGAACTGCTAATCCCCTGCGATTGGCTCCTTGAGTCTCCGCGTGAAGTCGCGCCATCATTCTTTAGCTTTGACAACAATCTCCGATGAGCTCATCGGTCAAAGGAGACACACTCGCTGTCATCGAGGGAACATGGCGTCGTGCTCGTGCTCGGTCGAGGGAAATTCACTTCCTGCACAGCGATGAGAATTTTCATGGTTTTCAAATTCGGTGCAGAGCATTTCAGCGGCAGAGTGTTTCATTTGACTGCTTTTTTTTCCCCCCCATCATGAGTACTATCCCGTTTGGAGCAGTGGTCCGTAACCTTTTTCGAGGTACCGAAGCCAACCAGGTCAGATGCACATTCACCGAACCCTTCATGAGTGCAAAATAAAAATCTGCGCATTTATTAAAACGAGTCCAAAGTATCCGTTTTTGAATTGTGCACAAAACGAAGCAGGCAGTGGCGGCCAAGCGGGTGCGTCACGTTGAGTCGGGTGTGTCTTATCCTCCGTGGCAGAGGCTGCGTCGAACCCCTGAGACCGATTCACCGACCCCGTGGGGTTGGATCGAACCCGGGTTCCGAACCGCCGATGTAGAGCTTTTGACGATTGAAATACGTCAAAAAAACCAAAACCCTGGACACAAAACGGGCACGTCGCCCTACTTTGAAGTGCCATTTCCTTCTTGGGCTTGCGTCGCAGCGAAAGCCAAAAATGCACAACGTGGAAAAGGGTTGCAAAGAGGCGGGGCTTGTATTTGATTGACAGCCGCGGCAGGAGGCCAAGGCTCAGCATTCTGCTCAAACGGTGTTGCCGTGATTCCAAAGTGTTTGCTTTGATGTCTTCTCTGTTTCTGCTCCGTTGTGACTTTGTTGCGCGTCATCCGTCAGATCACCAGAAGCTGGAACGAGAGGCTCGCATCTGCCGCCTGCTCAAACACGCCAACATCGGTGAGGACGCGCGCGCAAAGCAAAGCGCCAGTGGGCAAATTGCTGCCGGCGCCGCTCACCGGCGTGGTGTACTTGTGTGCCGTTGCAGTTCGTCTCCATGACAGCATCTCCGAGGAGGCCTTCCACTATCTGCTCTTTGACTTGTAAGTCTCCGGCAAGCCGTGGCAGCGTATCGTCTTCGTCTTCTCTTGTTGGCGTCCGTTCCGTCTTCGCCGCGAGGTCTCGTCTTTTTTTCGCCTCTTCTCGTTGCTTCCCCACGTGGCCTGCTCCCGTTTCCTCTGCGGTTCTTCTCATTTCATCTGCGCTGGTTTCCGCTTCTCCTCCTCGTGTCCTCGCCGCCGTCCTCTGCTCTGCTTTCTGCCCCCCCCCCCCGTTTCCCTCCGAAACAATTCCACAAATCTTTTGCGCGGGCGCTCCCACGCCATCCGCATCCATCGCTGTGTGAACCCCGTCTCGTTTCCATGGTGACCGTGTAGCTCGGGGATGGGGATGAAGAAAGAAATCGGTGGATTCAAATGCGTGTCGCTCCGCAGGGTGACCGGAGGTGAATTATTTGAGGACATCGTCGCCCGAGAGTACTACAGTGAGGCCGATGCCAGGTAGGGATGATGCGCTCCACACGCTACTTTGGTGCTGACGGCAAACGTCACCTGGCAGCAAGAAACGGCTCCCAGCCTCGTTTTGGAACACTTCTTTGCCATCTTCCAAAGTGCTCCTTGCGCTAACACCCCCATAGGGTGGCTCATTCTGTATCTCGTGGCGCCACTGTACTTCTTTTCTATGAGTCAGGAGGTGGTCGCGCCCCCCCCCCCCCCCAAAAAAAGGAAAAAATGTCTGTAAGTTTGGGTGTGCTTCCTCTTCTCCGCTTTCTCGATCGCGCGGACTCACTGGCAGCCTCGTCACTCCACCCACTTAACTCATTCAGTAGCAGCCAATACTGGACCAAGTCTGAAAAGACGTTTAAAAACGTCTTTGGGAGCGAATGAGTAAACAGACAGTCGGCGCAGGTACGAGCGCCCGAATGTGTCACTTCAGCATTCAAAGCCAGCGAAAGTAAAGAAGACAAAAAAAAAAAAAGTCCCGTCGTCGTGGAAAAAAGATGGCCGCGACTTGCCATTTTGTGACCGACGCGCTCCGAGTTCTGCAATCTGGAACTCTGCGTATTGTCGTCTGCTAAGTTAAATCGCGGCAACGAGAGGGAAGGCGCAGCG